>PVJS01014124.1:0-40922 GCA_004027185.1 Glis glis
TTATTTTGAAACCGGGTCTCACGAAGTTGCGGAGGGCCTCACTAAGGAGAGAGAGAGAGAGAGAGAGAGAGAGAGCGAGTGAGCGAGCTGAGGCTGGCTGCGAACCCGGATCCTCCGGTCTCTGCCTCCCAAAGTACTGGGATTACAAGCGTGCGCCACCACGCCCGGCCCCCACTCACATTACTTTTATGATTTTCTTAATATTTGTTCTATAGGCATTGACATAAAGATTTCTATTACTTTTGGATTTTTCCCCTTAAGGATTCTGTAAGGTTGCTGGGTGTGGTAGCACATGCCTGTAATCCCAGTACTTGGGAGGCTGAGACAGGAGGATCACATGCTCAAAGCCAACCTTAGCAATGTAGCAAGGCTCTCAGCAATTTAGTGATGCCCTGTCTCAAAATAAAAAAAAAAAGTATATATAGGGCTGGGGGTATATCTTGGAATTAGAATGCCCCTGTGTTCAATCCCCAGTACCAAAAAAAAAAAAAAAAGATTCTGTTAAGGCAGCTGGTACTAATGCTTGTCTGTCTTGCTTGTCAGCACTCAGTCTGTCTGGCTTGCCTGGTCATAACAGGAGAAAATAAAGCCAACAAGCAGAGAAATAAGAAGTCAGGTGAACACTAGAAAACATAGTTTCATGACTTAAGCACCTAGATCCAACCCTATCTGAGGCTACTTTGTTTCCCTTGAATATCTAGCAACACGAGCTAACAAAATCATCTTTTTACTTCATTTGGTTTGCATTAGGTCATTTGCAGTCAGAGGGGATCTGAGTAACGAGAATATTCTCATTGAGCAAAACCGGACAAGGCGTTGAACATACAAAGATATAGCAGAGGAGCAGACACAGAGGCAAAAACTTAACAGTTATAACAAGGCATAGAAAGTCCCTTGAACCTTAATGCAGAAATAATGAGCAAATCCAGCGGGAGTGTGCGAGTTCTCTTGCAAGCCTGTTACCCAAGGACAAGCGCCGCATCAGAGAAAAATGACCTCACAGCAGATTGAAATGGAGACGATAATGGAGGCGGAAAATGTCCAGAATCAAACCTAAGGCTTTGTCCTTCTGTTCACCTACCATTGCCATGTGCTAATCACAGAAGACCCGCCATTCAACACAACTGCATAAAAACTGTGTCATTTGTTTTTTTCAGTGAATATTCATAAATCATCAGTCAAGACTGAGGAATTCTAACTTGATAAAAACTGACTTTTTAGACTTAAATAGACTGCATCTGGCCTAGGGAGAATGGAAACAGTTCAAAATTCTGTGCACAGTATGATAGCTATTGAAACGCAGGCAAGCACAGGAAAGAGTGGGCAATTCACCCTGTTACTTATGGTTTCTTTGGTTGTAAGTGACAGAGAAAAAAATGCAAGCTAGCTTAAGTAATAATAATAATAATAAAAAAGCAAAACTTTGTGTGGGAGATGCATTCAGGCATGGCTAGACCCAGGGGTTTAAACCACCAGGACTCTATCTTTCTCTCGTCTTTTTATTTTGTTTGCTTTTGCATTGGCTTCATGCTCAGGGACTCTCCCTGCAAAGACTTTTGCAACTCAGAGTTAACATCATCCAAGGTCCTGAAACTAGTGACAAGAGCTCTCTCTGTTCCCCCAAATGACACTGATGACTTCTTTTAGGCTTAGGACCATTTTTGGATCAATCTTTGATCTAGTAAGATGGTGTGGTTCAGTCTTGTCCAGTGCCCCATCTGCAGCGGGGAGCTGGGGTCCTGAGAATGGCAGATGTACCAAGATCAGTATCATTTATTCTTGTGTGTTTATTTTTCTTTTGTCTTCATTATCATGATTGTAAATATCCTTTGATCTTCTAACTCATCTTGGGCGGGGCATGGAAGTTGATAGGTGATATCAACTATAAGTGTTCCACTAAATGTTACAGAGTATCTCTGCAACCACCAGGGGGTTAAGATGAAAATTGAGACACATTTTATAGGTGTAACTGTATGTTTCAGCAAAATGTGCAAAGGTCTATATGTGCATACATTTTATCTACCACTTATCAAGTGTCTATTATGTTGTAGGTATTGTACTAAATAAACACTTTGATTACTTCATTTAATCTCCCAGATTTGTAAGGTTAATCTGACCGTCCTTCCAGAATTGCAAATAGTTTAGTTAGGTTAATTTAGATTGAGGCTAATGCCAATTTCATTTCCTTTGAATATATACCTAGGAGTGGGATAGCTGGATCACATGATAGATCTATTTTTTTTTTTTTTTTGCTTTTGGAGGAAACATACTGCTCTATATAATGGCTATACTAATTTGCATTCACACCAAAGGTGTGTAAGAGTTCATTTCTTCAACATCCTTACCAGAATTTGTTATTTTGTATGGTTTGTTTGTTTCTTGGTACTGGGGATTGAAACCTAGAGACATTCTACCTCTGAGTTACATCTTTTAGTGTCTTCTTTTATTTCATCAGTGTGTTGTAATTTCCACTGTAGAAGTATTTTACTTCCTTAGTTAAGCTCATCCCTAGGTATTTTATAGTGTGTGTGTGTGTGTGTGTGTGTGTGTCTGTGTGTGTGTGTGTGTGTGTGTTTTATAAATGAGATTGCTTTCATGATTTTGATTCTCAGCAGATTTATTATTGGTGTATTGAAGAGCTACTGATTTCCATATGTTGATTCTGTATTCTGCTACTTAATTTATTAGTTTTAATAGATTTTTTGGTGGAGTATTTAGTATTTTTCTTTATACAGAATCATATAATCTGTAAAAGGAATAACTTGACTTCCCCCCTTCCTATTTGTTGTTCTTTGTTGTTGTTTGTTTTGGTGGCACTGGGAATGAAACCCAGGTGCATTCTACCTCTGAGCTACACCCCCAGCCCTATTTTATTCTGAAACAGGATGTCACTAAGTTGTGGATGGCCCTACTAAATTGCTGAGGCTGGCTGCAAACCTGCGATCCTCCTGTCTCAGCCTCCCAAGTACTGGGATTATAGGCATGTACCACAATGTCCAGTGCCATCTGTGTATATTATTTGGTGGATACATATTTTTTATTTTCAAGGAGTGTGCATATGTGTATTATAACCTGATTTAGAGACAAGTTCTTTATCAAATTACATGCTTTATGAAATTTTCTCCATTGCCACTCTTTTATTTTTTGAAAGAGTCTGTGAAAGATTGATATTTTTTTCCTTAAATGTTTGATTAAATTCATCTGGACCTGGAATTTTCCTTGAGGGAAGGATTTTTTAAAAATATATTATGTCATCTATCTTATTTTAAACAGCTTTATTGAGAGATACATTTGACTTATGAAATCCATCCATTTCAAGTGCACAACTTAATAATTTCTACTAACTTTCCCAAGTTGTGTAACTGTCACCACAAATCAGCCTGAGAACATTTCGATACCTCTCATCAGCTCTCGCAGGCCCATTTGCAGTAAATTCTGGTTCCCACCACCTGCCTGAGGTACCAGTAAGAAAGTTTATAATCGTAAAGTAAATTTAAGAGGCATACACCTTTGCAGATTTTCTGTTTCCTTTTGAGTCAGTTTTGGTAAATTGGTCTTTCCACAAATTTACCCCTTTCCCTTCCTTATTAATTTTTTGGACATAAAATTGGTCTTACTGTTCCCTTATCCTTTTAATGAGTCGAGGGAGCAATGTTCTTTCTCTTTATATCAGTCATTTCTCCCTTTCGTTTTTCATCTGTCCAGTGGAATAGTCAATTTTACTGAACTTTTCCAGGAACAGTTTTTGGTATTATTGATTTTTCTCCATTTTTGCACTTTTTCTATTTCATTGAGTTATGCTCTTTGCTTTTTTATTTCTACTTATTTGAGCTTGAATTATTTTATTTGTATAGGTATTAATAGACAGTTTAGAGCATTGAGTTTTAGTTTTTTTTTCTTTTATGCAAGGATCCAAGCTCTCAATCTTTCCTCAAGACCTATGGTAGCTATTCTCCACAATTTTAGACACTTGTTATCAGTTATTTAAAGATACTTTCTTCTTTCTCTGTAGTTTTTTTTTTCTGTTTGAGTTTTGAGTTATTTGGGATTGTGTTGTTTAATTTTCAAATATTAGGGAATTTTATAGGCATTATTTTGTTACTGATTTTCAATTTAATGCCATTGTTATTAGAATGAGTCCCATGATTTAAAGCTATTAAGACTTGTTTTTAGGGAACAATGTAGGGCCTATCTTGATTAATGTGCTGTGTAGCTTCAGTTTCATTGATCATTTCTTTTGCAATGTGCACCTGCTGTTACCTATAGGCATTGAATTTCAGATATTGAATTTCTCATATTGTATGTTTCAGCTCTAGACATTCCATTTGATTCTTAAAAAATATTTTCCAATTCTTTCCTCATTATGTCTATTTCTTTCTCAAGTTCTTCAACAGTTTTGTACTATCTGTATTAGCTCCCTGTTGTTGTCACAAATTATCACAAATCAAGTAGCTTAAAATACCAGTCATGCCAGGCATGGTGGTGCACGCTTGTAATCCCAGTACTTGGGAGGCTGAGACAGGAGGATCCGGGTTTGTGGCTAGCCTCTGCTTCTTAGTGAGGCCCTTCGCAACTTAGTGAGACCCTGTTTCAAAATAAAGAATAGCCAGGTGTGGTGGTGCACACTTGTAATCCCAGTACTTTGGGAGGCGGAGACCGGAGGATCTGGGTTCGCGGCCAGCCTCAGCTCTCTCTCTCTCTCTCTCTCTCCCTCTCTCTCTCTCCCTCTCTCCCTCTCTCTCTCTCCCTCCCTCTCTCTCTCTCTCTCTCTCTCTCCCTGTCTCTCTCTCTCTCTACTTAGTGAGGCCCTCCTCAACTTCGTGGGACCCGGTTTCAAAATAAAGTATAAAAAATAGGGTCAGGGAAGCTGGGCATGGTGGCACAGGCTTGTAATCCCAGTACTTGGTAGGCTGAGACTGGAGGATCAAGGTTCACGGCCAGCCTCAGCTACTTAGTGAGGCCCTCCGCAACTTAGTGAGACCCTGTTTCAAAATAAAGAATGAAAAATAGGGCTGGGGGTATAGCTCGGAGGTAGAATGCCCCTGGGTTCAATCCCCGATACTGCAAGCAAATAAACAAACAAACAAACAAACAAACAAACAAACAAAACAGTCATTTATCTCACTGTTCTGTAGGTGAGAAATACGGGCAGACTCTGCTGGGTTCTCTCTTTAGGCTCTCAGGAGGCTGGAATCAACGTAGAGGCTCTGGGAGGAATACACTACCAGGTTTCTCTGAGGTTATTAGTAGAAATCAGCTCCTTACAAAGGTAGGGCCAATGTCCTTGCCTTTCTTCTGGACAATCATACTACTTTAGTATAACTATTAGCTTTAGCCGGGCGTGGTGGCGAACACTTGTAATCCCAGTACTTTGGAAGGCGGAGACCGGAGGATTCAGGTTCTTTCATGGCCAGCATCAGCTGTCTCACTCTCTCTCTCCCTGTCTCTCTCTCTCTCTCTCTCTCTCTACCTAGTGAGACCCTCCGCAACTTCGTGAGACCCGGTTTCAAAATCAAATATAAAAACATAGGGCTGGGGGTGTAGTGCGGAGGTAGAACACCCCTGGGTTCAATCCCCGGTACCGCAAAAAAAAAAAAAAAGAATAACTATTAGCTTTAAATCAGTAAAATATCACATCTTGCATATCTAACACACATGTGAAAACCTATACTATTTATCATGAATACATAATAAATTACATTTTAAAGACAATATAAAAGTCTACTAGTTATACCCTATTCTTCCTAAGTTTTATTTCCCACTCAACTTGTCATTTGTAGTCACTGTAATTAGATCTTGATACTATATTCACAAGCTTTGGCGTCATATCAAGAGCTATCTCTAAGACCGCTATATTCTGCATCATAGATTTCTGAACTTTCTATAGTTCATTCTCACAAGAATCCAATAATCAGTAGCTATTTTTCATTTAATTACCTGCGTATCTTTAAGCACTAACCATCTAAATTAGCACCCTTGCCGGGCGTGGTGGCGCACACTTGTAATCCCAGTACTTTGGGAGGCGGAGACCGGAGGATCCAGGTTTGCAGCCAGCCTCATCTCTCTCTCTCTCTCTCTCTCTCCCCCTCCCTCCCTCCCTCCCTCCCTCTCCTTAGTGAGGTCCTCCACAACTTAGTGAGACCTGGTTTCGAAATAAAGTATAAAAAATAGGGCCGGGGGCGTAGCGCGGAGGTAGAACGCCCCTGAGTTCAATCCCCAGCACCACAAAAACATTAAATAAATAAATAAATAAATAAATAAATAAATAAATAAATAAATAAATTAGCACCCTCAATTATGAGATATCCAACTCAAACTAGCTTTAAAAGGGGATGAGTAATGGCTGAATCCAGTCTCTCAGATGACCTTCTTGCGGCTCTACTTTTCTCTCCATATGTAGGATTTGCTTCCTGTGTAGGCTGATTTTATTGTCTGATAGACTTACCATTTTAGAAATGACAGCTTCTGGAATCCCCAGGTCTCCACCTTCACATATAAGTTGTTAAAAAGAATAGATCCAAGCCAGGTGTGGTGGCACAAGCCTGTCATCCCAGTACTTGGGAGGCTGAGACAGGAGGATCACAGGTTCAAGAATAGCCTCAGCAAGTAGTGAGACTCTCACCAACCTAGTAAGACCCTGTTTCCAAATAAGAAATAAAATAGGGCTGGGAGTGTAGCTCGAAGGTAGAATGCCCATGAGTTCATTCCCCAGTATCACACACACACACACACACACACACACACACACACACACACAGGATAGATCCAGCCAGGTGTGGTGGTACACGCCTGTAATTCCAGTACTTGGGAGGCTGAAACAGGGAATATTGCAGGTTTGAGGATAACCTCAGCAACTTAGCAAGACCCTGTTTCAAAAAAAAAACCAAAAAATAAAATAGGGCTGGGGGGTATAGGAGGTAGGATATATCGGAGGTAGGATATCCCTGGATTCAATCCCCAGTACCATTAAAAATAGATGAATAAATAAATAAATAAAAAGAATGAAGGAAAGAAAGAATATATCTTTCTTTAAGTATCAGTACATCAAATTTCATATCCGTTACCCATCCTGAACTCAACAGCCTCACCAGAGGAAGGGAGAGCTTAGTGTGGCTGATTCTAGATGTGTGGCCACCTCTGAGTTTGGATATAAGTGGGTTATTAGAATGGGCAACTCTATCTCACCTCATGGAGACTAAGAGGGATGCTTCCCCAGAGGAGTGGCTTATAATGTTATCAAAGGAAGAGAAAGACATTCTATCCTCTACCAACTCAGAGGACACTGTAGGACATGAAAGGATTATAAGAGTAGGGTGCTTAGGTGTTGTCTAGAAACTTTATATCAGGAAATAGTTTTTGCCCATTAAGTATGCCAAGGCCATTTTGTTCTCTGATTCATAGCACTGGAAGGAGCAATTTAGTTTTTTTAAAGGCAGTATAAAATGTGATAGAGAGTGGAGATTCATCCTTACCTGAAGAACCACTTCATTCATTCATTCACTTTTGATAGCACTGGAGATTGAACTCAGATGCATTCTATCTCTGAGCTACTGTCAACCCTTTTTGAAAATTTATTATATTTTGAAATAGGGTCTTTCTAGATTGCTGAGGGTCTAAGTTGCTAAGACTGGCCTCGAGCCTGCAATCCTTCTGTATCAGCCTCCCACGTACTAGGATTTCAGGTGTGCACCACCAAGCCCACTATGCCCTGCAACTTTTGTAGATTCTATTTGCCCCAAAGCTGTTTCCTGCTCCAGCCCAAAGGGCAGGATAAAGAGGTTCTCCCTGTGTACTGAGAGGAGAAACAAGTGGAATCATTGTGATGTGGGTAGAAAGAAACCTAAGGTGTGAGACTTCCTTTTGGTCAGACTCTCCTGTGGCTTCCCAGTTGCTGTATCCAAAGTGGTCAACAAGACAAACGAGAGAGGTCTTTGTGTATTGAGTGCATCTGATGAGAAAGGGCATTCATAGAGCATCGGGAGGCCATGCTGAAGACATATAATTTGCAGGGCAAGAAGATAATAAGGAAGGCAATCTAAAGAAACAGAAACAAAAGGCAGAGTCTTTATTAAACAATAACTTTCACCTTTCCAGAAAGGTGGAAGTAGTAGTAATAAAAAATCAACAGTAGTAGTAATAAAAAATAATAATGATGATGATGATGACAGTGATGATGATGATATATACCAAATGTAGTTATCTTGAGGATTAAATTACATATACAGTGCCTCATACCTAGGAAGCACTAAAAAATGCAAGCTCTTAATAAAATCCATTACTCATATATACTATTCAACCTTAGCATAAATATATTCAATAACACTTATTAATAATATGAATACTTTTAATGACAATTAGCATGCATCTGGCTGCAAGTAACAGAAAACTGAACTAAAACCATCCTAATTAATGAGAAAATAGCTTGGCATGTGTAACTGAGATTAAGAGGTGGAACACTGGGTTTGGTTTGACATAGCAGTGCAGGGAACTTCTATGCATTGGACTCATCTTCCAGCAGCTAGTGACAGAGCTACAGTCATCTTAAATCTTACATCTGTGCAGTCATGCCAGAAGGAAGGAACCCAGGAGGTCCTTCCAAAAATCCCTGGCATCCCTGTCCCTGTGTGTCACTGGTTTGTATTTTTAACTGAACTATTAGAAAAGAAAATAAGATTGTCAGTTGTGAGCAGTTCCAACCCACTCTTCACAGGCTCAGTGAAGTATCAGGGTGGTACAGTATCAGGATTCTTTAACAAAATGGGACCAGGAGATGGATGAATGGGTACTAGTTACGTGACACAGATGTGTGCTACAAATAAGTATCACAGAAAACTATAACATGAAATGGCATAGTCTCCCTCCCTACTTCTCTCTTGATCTTTCCAAGGAAAAATGACCACACTCAATAGTATAGTGTGAATGCGAGATTTTGTTTTAAAAAGTTATGACTGAATCCTCACATGAAGAATGGGAGAATAGTCAGGGTGCATTAGCAACATGAGAAAAAAAGAGCAGCCATTAAGAAGGACAGCCTTGTCCATTACCAACTGGAGTTAAAGATAGAGGGGACTAGACATGGAAACCTTAGTTCCTGCAGAAGATGATGGGCAGTGGAATAGTAAAGACAGTCAATGAAACTAAGGTGTCTAGGAAAGAAAATGCCAAGAATCTGAGTTAGGACTAATCCATTAACTTTAGGTAGATCTTTTGATTAACCCCCTGAGTAAAGACAGATGGATGGTTAAACAGGACCAAGCCTGCAGGCACATTTTATAGTGTTTGATCTTTGTGCCTAAAACTAGATTCTCCTCCTAATCTTGATGCTAGAACAATGGCCAGTCCAGCTCTATGTGAGCCAGTCTTTCAGAGATTTTTCAGTTCATATTCTTTCAAAAAATAAAAAGCTGTTGTGTCACTTGTGAAGGGCCCAATGCTATGCACAGTGGCTAAATGTGTATAGACGGATGGGATACCAATATCGTAGCTACTGACTGTGTGAGGATTTTGCAAGCTCAGCATCACTTTCCGGATTCTCACTTTGTCACTTTCTGTGTAGTTGAGGTGATGCAAGATCCTGGCTAGAAAAAGATGTCTATGCTTCAGGTCTCCCCCAAGCATCCTATGACAACGGCCACTGTCATTGGCTCAGAACTCAGCACTTGACTCCAGAAAGTCCAATCAAAGCTTGCATGAAAGCTTATCAGAGGTCTTCGGGTTAGAATATTTCAGGCTTAGAGATTTTTTGAAACGATTTTTTTCTTCAAAATACACTAATTATCCTTTTAAGTTTCAGAAATGTTGACTGTGTGTGGATAACAATTTGTCTGCCAGTGTTCCTGCTCTGCCCACTTTAGGTTCCAGTCACTGTCAGATAAAGACTGTGCGGAATGACAGAAGCAGTTCTGATTCGTTCAACACATGAGTACTTCTTAGGCACACCACGCCATTCACAACATGGCCCTGGATACAAAGATAGATAATACCAGCCCTTACCCTCAAGGATCTTCCAACTTGGCGAGGGAAACGAGATAGGCACACGCATGGCTGCAACACAGGGAAGATAATGATGGCTGCCAGATGTTTGGGGACAATGAGCTGAGCAAAGAGAGAGCACAGGATAAGGCGGCATTCAGCAGTCAGCCAAGAGATATTTATTGAGCAGTGGCTGGATGTGAAATGGAAACGGGAGGGCAGAGCACCGATAGAGACAGGTACAGGCGGAACATCCAGTGGCATTACTGGCTACTCACCTCTCTATTTTTTTTGTCACCAAGTTCCTAATAAATGGCCTGAAATTAAAAATTAACAGCAAGGGTAGTCTCTCCCGAAGATTGCCCGAGGTGCTGGCTCTTATAAAAACTCAGATCATGCCACTCGTGTCCCCAAGTAGCCTTTCTGTGGCTTCATTTGCGTCTTCTTTCCCTTCCGAATGAGCTCATGCTACCTTAACGGGGTATCCACTCCAGGCGTCCCGCCCTTTTGATCTGAATACAGAACAACTAGAAGAGGATCTTTTTTGGCTCCAAACAACAGAAAGAAAATACTACATAATTAAAAAGTCCAGAGGCAGTCCTTAAACATGCCTGGCTCTAGGAGCTCAAATGTTTTAATGAAGCCTCTGTGTGTCTGTCTGTCTGTCTCTCTCTCCCCCCCCCATCTCTCTTTCTGTATTTCTGTCTCTTTTACTTTGGGATTCATCTCACTGCTCAGGTGGAAACTGTTGGCACAGACTTATAACAGGGTTATGTCCTCACTAGGGGGCAGAGGCAGGAGCTACTGTGTAACATTGTGCATGGTGTGCATCGATATAGGGAAGCCATCAAATCTAAGGGTGATTAATATTTACATTGTATACTAGGGTAGATCTGCATATTAATTACAGCATGGTTTTGTACAAGATGACAGTAAAGTTTTTATTGTTGTTGTTTTGTTTGTTTGTCTGTTTGGTACTAGAGATTGAACCCAGGGGCATTCTATCTCCAAGCTGCACCCTCAGCACTTTTTATTTTATATTTTGAAATAGGATCTCAGTCACTGAGGGTCTCATTGAGACACTGAAGTTGGCCTTGAACCTGTGATCCTCCAGTCTCAGCCTCCCAAGTACTGGGATTACAGGTGTGTGCCACCACACACCCGGCTGACAATAAAATATCTTGTTCTTATAAAATAGGAATAGCATAACAGTTTCCTAAAACAGATGCATAAAGTATGTTGAGGAAGGGACCCATTTTTATCTGATTCAGACAGAGATATTTCTGTGTGATAGTAATAGCCTGGGCCTCCATCTTGGCTACCCCAACAAAAGCCCAGGGATTAGCCCCGAATGGCTCCCACTGGGCTTTGTGCTCATCCTTGAACTATGGTCAGAAGTATTCGATGTTCTGATTAGCCAGGATTAAACCATGGGAAGTGGGGTGAGTTCTCAAACCCAAAGCATTGAAACGTGGAAGGTTTATCCCAAAAGAAATTGATGGGTGGTCCCCAGAAGAAGGAGGGGTAGATGTTGAGCAAAACAAAAACAGAAGTCCTCTGTAGCAGGAAATGTTGGCAGTGACCTTTGTATGTCTCTGTGTTGCTGTCTTACACATAAAGTAACAGCGAATATTGGCTTACGAAGACCACCATGGTCAAAGGGACATGGCCTAGTTTAACAGAGGATTTGAGAGGTAAAAGATAACTTGGAGAACATCCAATTCAATCTCATCACTTTCCAGATGGGGAAACCAGAACCCAGACAGGGGGACAGAAATGCCAAGGACATACAGGTGCTCGATGGCCTAGACAATCGCCTACCTGTCTTTTGCCCCCCTCCCTTTTAATACAACCATAGTTTTCCATCATCAGCAACCAAAATACAGTCTTGTCTTTGGCTTTCTTTCTCTCTACCCTCAAATCTACAGATTTGATTTTATATTATTTAATATGGTTTTGGTGCACTCCATCAGAAAGCCTCTCCAAGGCTTGAGTTAACTTCCTTGAATGTACTCAAGCCCTCAAGGACAGAGACATCAAATGGAACTAGGGCCACTTGTTGCTTTAATGGTTTGGGCTGGGTGGCAGAAGGGAGCAGCTTGGATAAAGAGCTTCCTAATTGCTGTGTGTCCTGCTTTGGCATCCTGACTTGGCCCCCAGATCCCCAGCAGAGAAAGAGAAAGGCATTCCTCAGCAGTTGGGGGAGACTGTGCACGCTCCCTTCCTCCTACTGCCACCTCTTCCCTGCTGTTTCCTACCCACAGACACCTGTCACCAGCCCAGAAGCATCTCTGGAAATAGGTAGGAGGGAGCCTTACACCTGTCAGCGCTAGAGAAGACAGAGTGTTCTCAGTCCTTCCATCTCTCTGACAAGAGGAAGAAAGGCTGGGTGCGAGGTGTTTGCCCCAGAGCTGCTGGGGTCAGTTTAGTGGGCAGTGCCCCTAGCAGCCCCTGAAAGTCTCCGATGCAAAGCCGTCCTTAAGGCTTCCTCTTGAGGTTTCTGCTTCCCTCCAGGTTCGCCCAGTGCCTGGCCCTGCAGAAGTCTCTGGGTACCGGCTCGGCTCTTAAGTCATGAATCAGAGCCCTGCGTGTCGTGTGTGTTTTTCCTAGTAAAAAAAGCTAGCACTGGCGGATCCCAGTAAAGACCAGGGTCTCCCCGCGCCTCTCCTCAGCCTCTCCTGGGCTGGCTTCTCCTCCCTTGCATTCCCAGAGAGAAGAGCCAGGCTCCAGACCCGGGGCTGGAAGCAGTCAGCCCCAGACATCCCCAACTCATCCTAGGGCAGATGCCACCCCTACCAGGAACGCGGGGGTGGGTGTAGCGGGCTTAGAGGTTCCACTGTGAGTGGGGGGCAAGAGCTCAGTCCTCGCCTTGCCTGTGACCCGAAATCCCTAGATTCCCGGGGGACCACGAAACTCCCCTGGCGAGGCAATCTCCCCCCTCCCCAGCCGCCCACCCATTCGTTCCCCCCTTACCTCAGCACGCAGCCCCTCCCTGCGTGATGATGCAAACCAGTGGGGAGGGCAGGCGCCGCGAAGGGTGGGGAGAGGGAAGGAGAGCAGGCGAGGGAGGGAGGGAGGGAGGGAGTGGGAGGAGGAGGAGAGGGAGCCCAACGACCATTTAAAGCGATAGCAATCCCTGCCCTGTCCCCAGTGCTGGCTGTCGGAGAGCGCGAGCAGCTAGAGCGAGCGAGCGCGGCGCCGGCTGGCGAACCCAGAGCGCACGGCGGGCGCCCGGGCTGGCAGGCGCCACGGGACCCCGCATCCTCTCCTCCGGCTGCCCATCCTCGGGCGCCCCCACCTTCCCTGCCTGCAGAAGTCCCCGGGCTTCCCCAGAGGAGCTCACCTCCGGGGTCCCCGACCTCAGCGAGCCCACCACCGTCCCCTCCAGCGCCGCCGCCGCCACCGCAGCCGCCGGAGCAGCATGTTCCAGCTGGGGAAGCTGCTCCGCGCCCTGACTTTGATGAAGTTCCCCTGCTACGTGCTGGAGGTGCTCCTGTGCGCGCTGGCGGCGGCGGCGCACGGCCAGGAGATGTACGCCCCGCACTCCATCCGGATCGAGGGGGACGTCACCCTCGGGGGGCTGTTCCCGGTGCACGCCAAGGGTCCCAGCGGAGTGCCCTGCGGCGACATCAAGAGGGAGAACGGGATCCACAGGCTGGAAGCGATGCTGTACGCCCTGGACCAGATCAACAGCGATCCCAACCTGCTGCCCAACGTGACGCTAGGCGCACGGATCCTGGACACTTGTTCCAGAGACACTTATGCGCTCGAACAGTCGCTCACTTTTGTCCAGGCGCTCATCCAGAAAGATACCTCCGACGTGCGCTGCACCAACGGCGAACCCCCGGTTTTCGTGAAGCCAGAGAAAGTAGTTGGAGTGATTGGGGCTTCGGGGAGTTCTGTCTCCATCATGGTAGCCAACATCCTGAGGCTTTTCCAGGTAGGGGGGCACTCCCTCGGGGCGGAGCACGCTGTGGCTTCCTGCGCTCTCAACCTTAAAAGCCGTCTTGGACTACAGGGGTGCAGGGTCAGGTCAGCCATCCCGCATTTCCATTCTGTATAGATCCTGCCGAATTCCTTCCACCCCATCCAAGGAGGCGCCTTCCCTGGTTGCTTATTTCCCTTCCATCTCTCCCCCGTCCACGCTCCACTCCATCCATCCGACTCTACATCCTGGATTTATGGCCCCATTTACAGGAAGCAATCTGCGAAAAACAAGGCGATGATTTAAATGGGTTTGCATTAGAGTGAAATATGGTCCGAAAACAGGCTTGTTAAGAGTGCCGGGCTCCCAGGAAAGCAGGTTTAGGCGCATGGAAAATGAAAGATGAGGAGATGCCTGGGAACTGGGCATTTCCGAACTCCCCGGATTCCCACCCCAAGCTGCCTGGAAACCTCGACTCTCCTTTGGATAATTTCGAGACGACCTTAAGAGGCACTTCTTAAACTGAGGGCTGGGTTTAAAACTAGATGTGGAGGTTAATAGCCCATCTCCCCGGGAAATGGGGTTGGATTTCCGACCTGTAGCCAGTCTCCATCAGAGCCTGGGGAGGGAGGCGAGGTGCAGGGACCTCCCTAAGTGGGGAGATGCCTCTGAAGACGTGACCCCCGGTTGGTTTCCTCCAGGCAGTTATTTTTTTTTTTTTTGCACCGTCTAAATTGCATTTGCAATCCGGCCACTGGCAGGAGCTGGACGATCAGCTTTCTACTGCTGCCACCTCAGATCTCAGCCTGAGATGAGCTCATGCTAACTGTGAAACAAAATAGCTCCCACTGCCTCCTCCCTCCCTCCGCCCCTCGCCCTCCAACTCCAAATGCAGCCCCCAACCCCAGTCCTCCACTCTGAGCTCCCAGGAGGACTATTCTCAGAGCCAGGCAAGAAGGTGCCTGGGGTGGTGGGGTGCGCTGAGCAGGGCCCCTGGGTTCTCCTGCCTGGGGTCTGGAGAGCCCCTGCAGAAATGGGAGGAAGGCAGGCGGATCCGGGACTGATGAGCAGTGGGTTCTACTGCAGTGCTCCCCCCCCCCCCGTTCCCGCAGCCTCTGCCCCGTGGCTTCTGCTCTGCATGGGTGGAAACGGATGGCTTTGGGGTTCAGAAATTGAGTCCCAGGGTCTCAGTGCCAGTAGGCTCCCTTCTCCCTGTGTGTGCTTCTGTCTCTGTCTCCTTGCTCTGTATTTTTTTAAAAAAAACCTTTATCATTTTTCCTCCCTTTCAACCTCTGCTTCCTTTCTCCTCCATCCTCACTCCTAAGTTCTTGGTTCATCTCCATCTTGAGCTGACCCTTTCCCAAATGCACAACTCTCTGTGTGCTTAGTGGTACCCAAACCCAGGTAATCCCTTACCCAGATGTGCAGGACAATCCTGGCACCAGCTATGTCCCCTCTATCTGAAAAATCATCCCCCTCTCAACTGCTTTCTCTAAGGCGATGGGTTTCTGGAGGGGACACCGTGAGATTCAGCCCGTCTCCAGGAGTACAAAGTTTGTTTTCAAGAAGGAGGGGGGGTGCATCCAAGGCTGCAGGCTGGCTTGGCCTCTCTGGTCCTTTGAGCATCCCTGGTGCCTCCCAAGTGTGCCAGTGTGAAGACATCTAGATGTTTGCAACCCCAAAAGTGCTTCAGGGGCAGACTTCACTCTGGCTTGCTTGCTTTCAGGAACCTGGGTTTTTGTAATGAAACCCCAGAAGCACTTCCTTCATCTCTGAGCTCAAAGCTGGACAACTTGGGGGGCGGGTGGAGCCGTGCTGCAGAGAGGATGAGGTCAGAGATAGCACCTGAGAAGCTCCGGGGTAGGGAGTGATCACAGCCTCTTCCTCTCAGCCCTGGGGCTTGCAGGCATAGTTTGTGCTTAGCATCTTAAAATAATTGTGCTGCCTGTCTCTCTTCACACAGAGCTTGGGCATTGCTGCAGATGGGCCTGAAAAGCGGGCGAAATGTTGAAGTCAAGGAAGCCTCTGCAGGTTAGGCTCAGGGACTGTGTTTGCTGAAAAAGATTCCAGGGGGAGCTGATTCCTCCCTCTGGTGTTGGAACCTGAGTCAACTTGCGAGGAAACAAACAGCTGGTCTTAGAATCCTGTTCCCCCATTCCCTGAGCTGGGGAGAAACTGAGCACCACTGTGAGCAGTGTGGGTTGGGACTAAAACCATTCAGAGAAAACACTGTCATTTTCCTCTAATTTGCAAATTGCAGCTATTCATGTTGGGTTGAACAGCTGAGGGAAAAAGAGCCCCCAGTTCTCACCTGCATTTATTGAGAAGAGGCTGACTGTAGGAGGAATGCACAACTTGTAGCTTGTGGGGCAAGCTGGATGTCACTGTTGGCCAGTGGTGTGCCATCCTGGTTAGCCATTGCATGAATTGAAATATGTGTATCAGTGTGTATGTGTGTGTGTGTGTGTGTGTGTGTGTGTGTGTCCACGTGCGTGCATGTGCATGTGTGTATATATATCCTTTCCAAAGGCCTTTTTATTTTTGCATGTGATTTTAGAAGCTCCTAGCATGCAAGTCCAACCTCCAGTTTTTCAGCTTCTGTCAGCCTGCAAACCGAGTCGAGAGAATAACGATACACAGACCTATTGTTCATAGGCACAGTCAATTAAGGGGAGAGGGAAAAGAGGGTGGCGAATCTTCTCTGGGATTTCAGGGTTCAACTCAATTAAAATCGCCCTATAGAAAACAAACTCCTCCAAATGATTTGATTTTGAGAATCACGCCAATTTGAGTTTTCTTTTTCCTTCTGGCCCCTGTGGGTTGCTGTGGGGCTGATGCTGAACTGATCACTTGCGATAGAGTGAGCCTAACCTCTGGCCTGGGGTAGAAAGTGCTTAGGGACTAAGATGGGGATTCTAGGTGCTGGGGGGCAGGAGGGAGTAAAGGAACAGTAATAGATGTAACAAAAGTGGCTGTTGCTAGCAAAGCCTTAGGATGAAGTTCTGTCCTGAAAATGAGGACCTGGGCAAGAATGTCCACTCAGATGAATACAGTGTCTGTCACTTAGAATTCTCATTTGTCTGCTGGTGTGCTAGGCCAAGAATAGGAGTTGAGATTGCTCGCTCTCCCTCTATCTCTCTCTCTTTCTCTCTCTCTCCCCCTTTCTCTTTCTGTCTCTCTCTCTGTCTTTTTCCCCTCTGTATCCACACTGAATAGGTTCATAAATGACAGGAATCATATCTAGTGGGTCTTCCAAATCCAGGAATTTGAAGCTAATGAAATTAGTGTGAGGCCAGGGCTCTGCCAAGTAGAATTAAATCAGTTGCAACTGCCCTGCAATGCATTTTCATCCTCAAAGAAGCACCAGGGAGGAATTGCTGGAGATTTGTCCCTGAGCCTGTGCAAAATAATACTCTCCTAATGCTAAGAAAGATTAAACATAAATTAATATTGACTATGAGCAACATATTTTGAGAGAATAATCACAGAGTGGGGGTGGCTTAACATGGAGGTTATGTAATATGGTGACCAAAGACTCAATCTCCCTTGACCACTGTTTTATGGGCTGTAAATAAGATATATTATAGCAGGAAGTAATGGGAACGTTTTTATTCAAGGATTCTCTGTTATTGACTTGAGAGCAAACCCTCTGAGAGTATAAATTACTTTTGCCACATCCCAGTTCTGAATGAACACTATTTCATGTGTATGGTTCTTGGCTACTGACTTGGAATTGGGTGGCATCTGTTCTATTTTTTTTTCTTCCCAAAAGTAACTAGATGGAAAAATAAAATGATCTACTCTATCCTATGAGAGCATAATGCAAAGATGAGCCTGTGGGCCTTGTATCATATACAAAATCCATTTGTACATGTGTCAATATTTTACTTCCATTTATTGAAACTTTAATCTCAATCTTTTGGGACAGTGCCTAGATTTTTCATTCCTTTCTTCTTCCTGCAGCTATCTATCTATCTATCTACTTATCTATCTATCTGTCTATCTATCTATCATCTATCTATCTATCTAATAATCTATCATCTTTCTCTCTTATGCAGTAGAATGGAACTTGGCTGATAAGGTAATATGGTATTACTATAGTGGGGAATTTTTTTTTGAAGGCAATTCTGTCCTACTCTTTTGAAATTGCATAAATATAGGTGTCACTGCAATTTGGAATAATCTCTATAACAATCTCTGCCTCCACATTTACTGTGTTTTAGGAAATTTTCCTAACAGATGGTGAGTGGGAAATTTTTAAAGGGGCATTTTTTAAAAGAGCAGGGAGGGAAGGAATGAAGACACGCACCTACTATATTTGAAGCTGCCTCCATGTGTATGTTATATGTACACAACCCATATGATTAGGGCGTCTTTGGGCATTTTCCTCTTCCAGAATAATTGAAACAATGACTGCATTTACTTCGACTACACAAATGTTTAGAGTTTTAGCAAATCACAATAGCTCTATTTTGTATGTACTAAAAGACCGCAGGTAGGTTATACAGTGTGCTCTTCTCTTGATTCCACTATTACCCTAAATAATTCACTTAATTTTTCTAGGTCTCCTTTTCTTCACTTAATTTGCATTTTTTTAAAATGTAGTGTCTACAGGTGCCTCTTAATTTTGTTTAGTTGGAGAAAAGCTGCTCTTACCAAGACTCCATGATGTTGTCTTTCCAGTTCCTACTTTGAACTTTTAGTGAGTTTGGGGAACTATCTATCTATTTATTTATTTATTTATCTATTTATTTATTTATATTTTGATACTAGAGATTGAACCTAGGGACATTCTACCTCTGAGTTACATCCCCAGCCATTTTATTTTTTATTTGGAAACAGGACCTTGTTAAGTTGCTGAGGCTGGCCTCAAACCTGTGATCCTCCTGTCTTAGCCTTCTAAGTATTGGGAATACAGGTTTTTGTACCACCATACCTGACGAGTTTGGGGGAATTTTTAAAGGATATTTCACACTCATCTTTTTCACATTTGTCAGTAATGACTGATGAAACTCAGTCATTACTAGTCTAGTGAATTTCCTGTATTTAGACTTTTCCCTATTCTTTTATCAGTTTGCTCCTTGAGCACATCTATCAAAGCTGGCGGTGGGACAAATGACTTCTGGGTTCAGCTGACTACAAAGGTCCTAAGACACAGGTCAGGGTGGAAGAACTGTGGTGTCCACAGTAGTGGCCATTGGTTTTGTCTATCCAATGTCCTATCCCATCTCATCTCACAACAGCACTGGGCTTCTTTTTTGGGAAACTGCTAACTAATGACAGCCTGCCTCTGTTCCTAGCCCCAGGGGTGAGTCACTTGACCCAGGTCAGACAAGTCTGTTGATTGGTTCAGTTGTGGGTATCTGACCTTGTCTAGACCAATCAGGATCTTCCCCAAGATACTTCTGTCAGAGATAAATGGAAAAATTTTCTCTTTGGGATTTCTAAGCTGGGTCCATGTGATGGTGGGGTGGCCAGTGGCCATTTGAGACAAAGAGAGACTTCCTGTAATACAGAGTCCTGCAGGTAAGCAGGGCAGAATGGTAGAGAAATAGCCAGAACCCTGCTTATCTGGAACTCCCAAATCCAACTATATCTGAGTAGCCTTTATACTCATCACTGAACTTCCAGTACACGTCTTTAAATTAAAAAAAAAAAAAATATATATATATATATATATATATATATATATATATATATATAAATGTATCCTCTCATTATGTGGAGCTTAAATTTTGTCATGTGCTGTCTAACACAGCAAGTTCCCTACATTAACATGACATTCACTGGCTAACATTCCTTCAATGAAGAATAGCATTTATATTTTCTTTACATTTGTTCATTTATTTCTGTGGTACTGGGGATTGAACCCAGGGGCATTCTACCTCTGAGCTACACCCCCAGCCCTATTTTATTTTTATTTGGAAACAGGGTCTCACTAGGTTGATGAGAGTCTCACTACTTGCTGAGGCTGTCCTCGAACCTGCAATCCTCCTGTCTCAGCCTCCCAAGTACTGGACTTGGTGGCACACCCAGCTTCTTTACTTTTAATATAATCTTTGTTGTCTAGTTTTGGGATATTCAAAAAGCTGTATGTTTTCCCCCTACATGCAGACAACATTTATACTTACTATGCCAATTCACAAACAGTCCATTAATTAATTATTCTGTTTTGCGTAAATGTGCTTTTACATGGTAAGCATACCTGCATTTTAGTAATAATATATGCACACCATGCCTGCAGACTCTTTGCAACATGTACTGTCATTGCTTTAAGCAACTGAGGTTGTTTCTTTGTCATCTTGATGTAGTTGTGAGAGAGGTCAAATACTTTTGATGTGAACTGCAGCCTGGGGGTCTCTCCTATCTGGAAACCTGGGAGCCAGACTCAGTTCCTTTCATTAAAGCAAATCTTTCATTGATACCCCCAGGGCACAGAAGCATTTTCGTGGCATAATGGAATACAAAGTATATTAAACTCCTGGGTCCTGTACAGTAAGCAACAAGCCTAACTCTACTCCTCATCCCCTTTTACTTTAAATAGACAAGGACAGTTGCAAACATTTTCCCAACACCTCAAATGCATATAAGATTACTGTTTAAAAGTACATTTATGCAACAAAGAATAATTAATTAATGGACCTTTTGTGAATTGACACAGTAAATATAAATATTGTCTGCACTTAGCGGAAAAAACACAAAGAAATATAACCTTTATCTGAGACAGATATCATGCTATAATTCCTAATATTATGACATTTCCAGGTTTGACAACTAGCCTCCTTTCAATTGTTTACTTCCAAATGTTTGTTGAATCAAGTTATTAGATTATAAGGTCAAAAAAATCTGTGTCATTAAAATAAGACACATATCACATCTTATGAGAATAGTCGTAGTTTCTTTTCAATAATAGCAGCAGTGACCATAAGGATACTTTGAGTCCTCAGAATGAGCCACTGTGCCATGTACTAAAAATACTTCACCTCATTTAGTTCTCACAATAGTTCTGCAAATGTGCATATTGTCATCTGCATGGTACACCTCAGGAAAGTGATTTTTATAGCCCAAAGTCACCTAGCTGGTAGTGGCAAAGCCTGGGTTCAGACTTAGTTTTTCTGACAATGCTTAGGTGGTTAACCACTGTACATACTGCTCAGTTGTTTCACAAATTCAGAAATGTTTAGCCTAATTACACATTGGCCTATCCTGAAATCATAGTGGTTTAAAGACGTCAAAGTTGCCAATTCCTGCTCTATTTACGGAAATACTTTGTTTCATTCATAAAACAAGATTTATTCTGTAGGCCAATAGAAGCTTGAACATACGAACTCTTACCTCAACGGAAAGGCGCCCCTTCTCTGTTATTCAACAAATAGCCCAGGAAGCAGGCATAAATATACAGTAGGCTTTTCATTCTGATAAATGAGAAAAGGTGTCTCCTCTTGTCCTGATTCAGGGCTCATCATCATGGGTTTCGATGGCTCTTCCTAAACTTTATTTTATTCACTCCAATCTTTCTACAAGCCTCCAGTGGGGAAATCCATCACTCAGATACTCGTGCAAAGTGAGAGGCCTGTATTAATACAATCGCTAAAAGTCATGTTGAGAGAGCACAGGAAGTACATCCTAATAAAGGCAGCACTAATGCCTGTGTGAGCCGTGGAGGGAAGGGCAGGAGAATTTTCATTTTAATGGATGATTTTTGCCTCTTGCTATGAAAGTGCTGCAGCTTAATCGTTTCGTAATTGGTCATTTGCAGAAGTCTCTATCTCTGGGAGTTGCGCTTTCTCCATTCCCGGCAGCCCATTCTTCCTCTGGGTCTTGCTAGAAGGCAGAAACTAAGCCATGTGGAAGCGCTCGACCATTCTGCGTTATTGCTCCAATAGGCATAGTTCTGCTTGTTCAACGTTTTCATCACATTTTAAACTTGACTATGTTCTGATAGTATCAGCTCCGGTAGACCTCACAGAGGATGTCCCCCAGGAGAAAGTATACTAACAGAGGAATGATCAGCATTTAAATATCAACATGAAGGGGTTAACAATCAAATTCTGGAGTTAGAACTGGATTTAAACCCCTGCTTCCTACTTAGTACCTATCTGACCTCGATCAAACAACTACCGTGCCTTTCATCATCAATTTCTTTATCTTTGAAATGGGGATAATCAAATGTGCCTGTCTGATAGAGTAATGGTAAAAAAAAAAACTGCATGAAATATAGGCATGCAGATATTTTACCACTGAGTTTAGCATGTTTTAAGTGTTCAGCAAATTTAAAAGCTATTCTTCTATTATTGTACTATCATTAAATATCACTATTGCTTAAAGAACCACGATTGCTAAATTTGCTGTAAATAACCATAGTAACCCATACTGGATTATGTTCTTCTCTGTTTCTTTTTTAAAATTTTTGGATAGAATGGATGTACGTGTGTGTGTTTATGTGTGTGTGTGTGTGTGTGTGTGTGTGTGTGTGTGTGTGTAGACAGAGAGAGAGAGAGAGAGGAAGAGAGAGAATTCAGTGATGTTATTGCTATTCAGTGGAATGAGAGTTTTCATGCCCTGATTAAAACAAATCATGAATTGCAAGGACTCATGATGGCAGAGAAGCTCAGTGCAGTGGAAGTCAGCCAGCCCCAAGTCTGAATTTCTTTGCCATGCTTTTCTAGCTGCAGAGCCTTGGGAAACTTACTTATCCTTATTTTTAGCTTTCCTTCTACTTTCCTCCTCTATAATTTTCCCCAGAAATATTTATTAAGCCCCTTCCATGAGCACTTTTCGAAGTGCTTGGACACATCAATAATAATAAAAAAAAAAGCACAAGCTTTCTTTCCCTTTGTCTCTCTGTTTCCTCTCCTCTCTCCCCTCTCTCAGCTTACACCGGCATGTGTGGAAACAGATGGGTGTTATAAATAAATCCTATGGTATGTTAGAAGTTGAGCATTATGGGATAAGGAACCTCCTGAAGACTGATGAGCTGGGGGATGTAAAGGTGGACTGTCATTTCAAATAAGGTGGTCGGGGGAGACCGGATAAGGAAGAGTTGAGCCGGGCCCTGAGGCCCAGGTATTGGCAGAGTGGATTTAGGAGAACAACAATCCCTGGGAGCAGCAATGACCAGCGACGAAACTCTAAAGCCCGGCATGTGGGTGCACTATGCAGGGAGCCGCTCTAGCTGAGTACAGTCAGTGGGCAGTCAGTGGCTAGAGATGTGACGGGGACAGCTTGTGGAGGGCCTTGGAGGTCATCACAAACTTTCTGTTTGTTTCTTTCTTTTTTTTTTTGTATGCTAATGTAGGCAGCCAGTGATGGCATCTAGATGTTTGACATGATCTGGCTTTCGCTTAAAAAGGATACTGCCCCCTGAGGTATTGAGGATGAAGAGAAAGAGGGGAAACAGGGAGAAGAGACAGAAGCCAGTTACAGGCGTCTGGGAGAGAGAGGTTGGTTTGGCGGCTTGAGCTGGGAGGTCGCAGCAGAGGTTCCAAGAAGTGACTCAGTTTGAAGGTTGAGATAGGATTTCCTAGAGACTGGATGTGGGGGGCAAAGGTGAATCCAAGATTTGTAACTTGAACATCTGGAAAGTGCCATTACTATCGGTTGAGATGTAAAAGGCTTGGGGTGGGGGCAAGTCTAGAGGTTTATAGATCAGTTTTGAAGCTAGAAGGTTCAAAATGGTTGGTTACCACCCAGGAAGAGATGTTGAACACACAGTTGGGCATACAAAGTCTGCAGTTCTGAGAGAAGGTCTGGACAAGAGATGCATTTATATAAAATGAAGATATTAAAAATAGAGCCGGGTATGGTGGCACATGCCTGTCATCCCAGTACTTGGGAGGCTGACACAGGAGGATCGCAGGTCTGAGGCCAGCCACAGCAACGTAGCGAGTCCCTCAGCCACTTAGTGAGACCCTGTTTAAAAACAAAAATAAGATAGGTCTGGGGGTATAGTTTGGAGGTAGAATGCCCCTGGGTTCAATTCCCAGTACCAAGATTAATAACAATATATTAATACTCTACCATTATTAATATTATAATATATATATTAATGATATTATTAATATATTATTATTATTATTTCATGGCTGGGGTATGGCTCTGAGGTAGAGCCTAGCATGCATAAGGCCCTGGGTTTCATCCCCATCATCGTGCATGCATGTGCACACATGCACATACACATACACATACACACACACACACACACACACACACACCACAAATAATAATAATTACATGAAGAGTTTTACTTTCAAGATTAAATACGATAATGCAATTAGCATTGTGGCTCCTAAAAACCCTTAGCTATTAGCTAAACATAATTATCACACATGAAAAAAATCATGTAGTTTAGTTTTGCAGTAGAATTGAACACAGTGGTATCTCATTATTCTAGTGATATTTGTAATACAATTATTTTAGTCAGATGCCATTAGTACATACATTTAGAAGAAATGTTTTCATTTCCTCCCTTTCTCACTGATGTTTTAATTATAACCATATTTTATAAGGCTTAAGTTAGTTGTGATTTGGTACCTCTTTAATGGGAAGCAATTCAGAACTTTTTAGTTAGTGCACTAATATTTATTATTGTTGTTATTGTTGTTATTATTTTATGCTTCCTCAAACTCAGTTGAGAATTTATCATTTCTGTTATATATGTTAAAGTTTAGACAGTTATCAAGGTATTCAAGAAAAAATAAGGCACTTGCCTTAAGATACGCATATGGATACCTGCTTTGAACAATTTCACCAGGCATTTTACAACTTTCATTAACATTTTTTATTAATTTTTTCTCTTGGTCCAGGATCAAACTCAGGGTCTTGTGCATTATAAGCATGTACTCTACCACGGAGCTGTGCCCAGCTCTTCATTCATTTATATTTTCTTTTTTTGAATTTTGGGACTGGCTATTGAACCCAGGGGTATTCTACCTCCAAGCTATACCTCCAGCCTTTTCATTTGGACACAGGGTCTCACTAAGGTGCTAAGGGTCTTGCTAAGTTGCTGAGGCTGGCCTCTAATGCGCAATCCTCCTGTCCCAGCCTCCCAAGTACTGGGATTATAGGCATGCACCACCACACCCAGCCTTCATTCACTTTTAAAATTGAAAACATGGTGGGGAAATTTTAATCTCCCCAGTTTCAGTTTCCTTTAGATATTTACAAACCCTTCAACAGCCTCCTTAGCTTAACCCAAATTTTGTTCCTTTTTCAATTGGCCACCAGATATTGGTCTAAATAGGCACTTGCGATCAGAATGCATGACCATGTTTCCTGTACACATCCATAATTTTATTTTAACACTGTCATTATGTAAGCTATATTTTAATTGTAATTATAACACATTTTACATCAACACACATCCATTTCTAGCATTCAGGGGGAGAGCAGCATGTAGTAAATTTTATCAAAATACAACATCTGAAGAACAGAACAGAGGGTAATTGTGTAATTCTGTATTCATATAATTAAGTTCAGTGGAATTGGCATAATAGAATTAAAATAAAAAACAACAATACATGGAGGCACCGTGGCTTCCTCTCGTCCACCCTTTTCACACCAGGGAACACAGACTTAGCATCTTTTGGTATAGAAATAGAAAAATAGGCCAGTGGATGAGTTTCAGGCAGGAGGAAAGTGGTACTGTGGATGTGAGCTACCGCCTTTGGACTGGGGAGGTGGGGAAGACCTACTAGCTTATACACCTGTCTGCACCACCACTTCTGGAAGAGTTAAGCTCAATGCTAAATATACTGGCCCACAGTCCTCATGAGTAGGGAATATATTTCTGCTCTAAGCTTTGCTTCCCATTTCTTGATAGTTGGTTAAAAAGATTATCACAAGTCTATCTCATATAAAGCAAAGTGCGTTGTTTTGAAATGATGGGCAATCCCTTCCCCGCCATTCACATTCTTTCACTCTTTCTCTCTTGGTCTCTCTCTCACTCTCTCTCTTTTTCCTGGGCTTACTTAAGTTTGGAGGGCAAGAATGATGTATGGAAAAAAAGTTCACTATACTTTTTATATCTCCAGGAGGCATTATGGCATATAGTTAATAGTTATAAATGCTAAAGCTGGGTGTGTTGGTGCATGCCTGTAATCTCAGTACTTGGGAGGCTGAGACAGGAGTATTGTAGGTTCAAGGCCAGCTTCAACAACTTAGCAAGACTCTTAGCAACCTAATGAGACCCTGTTTCAAAATAAAAAATAAAAAGGGCTGGGGGTGTATCCTTGAGGTAGAATACCCCTGGATTCAATCCCTCGTACCATAAGAGGAAAAAATAAATAAAAAGAGTATAGGTGCTGAGCATAGGCCAAATCCCTGTTTTTACTTGCTAACCCTGTGAGCTTGGGTAGTTAACCAGACTACCGGGGTCTCACTATCCCCACCTATAAAATAATGATCCTACTTCTCTCCTCAGAAGACTTAAATAGTGTTATCCATGTCAAGTTCTTTTCTTTTTTTTTTTTTTTGCAGTACTAGGGATTGAACGCAGGGGCGTTCTACCTCCGCGCTACGCCCCCAGCCCTATTTTTTATACTTTATTTTGAAACCGGGTCTCACGAAGTTGTAGAGGGCCTCGCTAAGGAGAGAGAGAGAGAGAGAGAGAGAGAGAGAGAGAGAGAGAGAGATAGACAGGGAGAGAGAGAGAGAGAGAGAGAGAGCGAGCTGAGGCTGGTCGCGAACCCGGATCCTCTGGTCTCTGCCTACCAAAGTACTGGGATTACAAGCGTGTGCCACCACGCCCGGCTCCATGTCAAGTTCTTAATATAATGCCTATAGTCCAGAAAGGTCTGTTCTTTATTATCAATATGGTTAGTTAGTTTTTAGAGCACCTGTCCAGGCGCTATCATTCTTATGCCTTATTGCATTATTCCCTAGCCCACATTCCTGGCATGTCCCCCATACAAGAGCAGGGTTGTCAGAGAGCATTCGCCGCTCTGGGACCTGAGACCTAGTCTTCACTGAGGCCAGGCCAGGCCACAGTACATATCATTGCTGCTCATTGAAACAGTCCCTTATTTGAGAATGCAAATTGAGTGTTGAAAGCAAATCAAAGTCCAGGAGAGAGTATTTTCTCTCCTCTTTACCCAGGTAACCAAGTCAAATATTCAGGTAGAAGGAGAACCAAGCAAAGGGAAAACCTGCTTAATTAAATTGTTTGTAGTTGAGCACAAGTCAGATAGGCCAAAGTTGAACTCATTTCTATCATGTACTATCAGTGGGTCTTGGGTGCTTATTATAATCTCTCTAAGCCTGAGTTTACATCTATAAGAAAGGAATAATAATATCAGGACCTACTGCATATGGCCATTGTAAAGAATAAACAAAAGCACTGGGTACATTGCTTGGCATGGAGTAAATACTCGGTTAATGGTAGCTGCCATGACTATTGCTGATATTATCATTATTATTATTATTTTTTGCAGTACTGGGGATTGAACCCAGGGGCATTCTACCTCCGGGCTACACCCCCGACCCTATTTTTTATTCTTTATTTGGAAACAGGGTCTCACTAAGTTGTAGAGGGCCTCACTAAGTAACTGAGGCTGGTCGTGAATCTGGATCCTTCTGTCTCAGCCTCCCAAGTACTGGGATTACAAGTATGTATGTGGTACTGGGGATTGAACCTAGGGGCTTTCTACCTCTAAGCTATAGCCCTAGCCCTTTTTTTTTGTTGTTGTTGTTTTGAAACTGGGTCTTACTAGGTTGCTGAGACTCTCACTACTTGTGAAGACTGTCCTCGAACCTGCAATCCTCCTGTCTCAGTCTCCCAAGTACTAGGATTGCAGGCTTGCAACATATGCCCAGCTCACTGCTGATATTAATGCTCAGTGGTTGAACACATCTGAGGTCCTTCCTTTCCTTAAATTGTACGTACTCCTGTGCACGACCAGCTTACATTTATCAAGCATCACTTACATGGGATGCTTGATAGATGTAAAGCCTCAGGAACCCGGAAGTCCTTCAGCTATACCCCCACTCAGAGCCAGCTTTGGGGGACCAACCATACCAGTACCACCACCACCACCACCACCACCACCACCACCACCATATCCTCCTCCCCCTCCTCCTCCTCCTCCTCCTCCTCCTCGTCATCATCATCATCATCATCATCATCACCCGCTGCCCAGACCAAACACTTGCTGTGTGTCAGGCATGGAGTTCAGCCCTGTGTATGCCCTGGATCATTTGGGTAGGAGAAATCAGGATCATTTTATAGATAAAGACACAGAGGTGTTGAAAAGATAAACAATGTGACTCACAGTGAGGGAGATGGAGCCAGGATGTTCAGCTCCTGTCTCTCTGACCTCGATAACCCTCAAATGTTATTTTCCTACATCCAGGGAAGAAGCTTATCTCTCCGGCACTCCTGTAGACTAGAGCTTACTCTTGATCCCTGTGTCTCTCTGGCCCCGTGCCACTCCTCGCAGGTAGAGGAGGGGCCTCTTTAAAGGCTAAAGGGAACCTCCACCCTTCAACCTTCCCTCCATCAACTAACCAACATTTTATTTCCTTTTTAAGAATCCCTACATGTTCTCTCTGGTACTTACCTTGACCTTTTAGTATTTTTCCTTTCTCTATGTGACTCATCCACTCTATTTAAAGTTAATTTATTTGAGGTCAAGTGTGGGGTCTTACTCATGCTGAAGTACAATTATCTCCTATAGCATCGAACTCTGAGCTTTTCATCTTGTAGGACTTCTGCACATATTTCCTTGAGTTTTGCTGAATTGTGCTCAATCATGCATAGAAAGTTGTACTGAAAATGCTTTCTTAGAAGGGAAACATTTTTTAATAAACTTGTAGCTTTTTTATAGGAATATTACAGAGTTCATGGTTCTGCAGACATTTTTCCTTTTCCTATTTTGGTTGAGTGCAGGCTGGGCGTCCCTAATTCCTAAATGTGAAATCTGAAATGCTCTAAGATTTGAAACTTTTTGAGCACTGATATGGTGCCACAAGTGGAAAACTCCACCCGACCTCATGTTGTAAGTCATGGTTCAAACGCAGACACACTGAAATACATAGACTTACCTTTGAGGCTACATGAATAGGTGTACATGAAACATAAATGAATTCTATATTTAGACTTGGGTCCCATCCCCAAGATACTATATTATATATATGCAAATATTTTTGCATATGTATGTGCAAATATTCCAAAATCTAAAATCCCAAACACTTCTGGCCCCAGGTATTTCAGATAAGGGATATCAATCTGTAATTCATGTTACCTTATTTTAACATAGACTAATAAACTTGAACTTCTCTATCAAGTCTGCTTTGAGGTTAGTTTGTTGATCATGTTGTTGGTTTAATGCCATCCTTTGATCATGGTAGAGGTGGAGGGTGGTGGGACATGCATCTTAGACCCATACAATCCTTCCATATTTCTGCAGAACATCAATTTTTTTTTGTATTGGGGATTGAACACAGGAACATTCTACCTCTGAGCTATACCCCCAGCCCTTTTTATTCTTTTTATTTTAAAACAGAGTCTCACTTAGTTGCTAAGGATTTCACTAAGGTGCTGAGGCTGGTCTCGAACCTGACATCCTCCTGTCTCAGCCTCCCAAGTACTGGGATTGCATGTATGAGTTACCATGCGTGGCTAGAACATCACATTTTTATATATGTACTTTTGCTCACTAAGGAAGTATAAGATTCATCCTAATTTGTTAATCTTCCTCTCACCATTCTTACTGGGAAAGGGGCAGGCAGAAAGGAGGAGAGTCATTGGGGCATGAGTCAAGGGGCCCTGGGTAGGAGTCAGTGCCCCGGGTGTGTTTACTTCATCATTTCTTTCTCTCCTCTTCATAGTAGCTAATGCTTTGCGTGTTTGCTAGGTGCAAGGAACTTGGCTGACCCCTGCAACTGGGTTCTGTCGTTGATCCCAGATAGACAGTAAAAATAGATGCTACTGTGCCCCCCCACGATGCCCATGTGGGGAGCAGAGCCTCAGAAGTGGGCATTTGCTCATGTGAATGTCTGTTGGAGGTGGACCTTGAACTGACAGTCAGAGATTTTAACCACTGAATTAAAGCAGTGCGACTCTCAGGGGGTGGATTCCTTCCTGTCCTCTCCTCAGCTCTTCTGATAATTAAGTCTTTGTCTGGTTGCAAGTTTATCAGGGGTGGGAGGAATTCTAGACCCTTGAATAGTATTTTCCTTAGCTATAGGTGAAGGGTGTTTTAGGACGGCAATTCATTCATTCATTCATCCCAAATGCATTGCGTACCTACTCTATGCGAGTACCTACGGAGCACATTCAGAGCACATGGATCATAGCAGTGAGTTCCCCTTCCTTACCTTTGCCCTTGGCAGACACACAAGTCTTGGATCGGTTTAGCTGGTATACGGAAGGCTAGGTGCTGGCGGCCTCGCTGGCCTCACACTGACAAAACCAAGACACACTCACATTAGTTCACAGGATCCCATTGCTGTGGTACAGCGGCACACTCGGGTTGGATCAATTTTGCCTGGAATTAATGATAAAATGGATCTGAATTTGCACATGGAAAGTACCTACCTGCATTTAGACCTCATGTATCATCAGCCAGCAGCTACCTGCCCTCATCCTCTACTGTTTTTTTTTAAAAAATAATACTTTTATTGGTGCATTGTAATTCTATATCATAGTGAGAATAAAAGCGATACAAACATAAACAGACATGCATACGTGTTATGTTTCCCTCTCCCTTCCTCCGTCCCCCTGCATGTTAGTGAGATTGGTGGTGATGCCTTTATGTATGGAAGAAACCTTATTTGAACGGTTCCCTTCCTCAGTCCTCCTTTTACCCCTCTCCACCCCCTCATCCCCTTCCATTATTGTACTGGTCTCTCTTCTCATTTGACTGAAGTCTCTTTTGTTTCCTATTTTCTCTCTAGCTTCCCAATATGAGGGAAAACTTTTTGACTTTGTGAGACATGCTGATCTCGTTTAACATAATATTCAAAGTTCCATCCAAAATTATGCAAATGGCATAATTTTGTTCTTCTTTATGGCTGAGTAAAGTTCTATTGTGTGCATATACCACAGCTTCTTTGTCCATTCATCTGTGGACGAACACATAGATTGGTTCCATAATTTGGCTATTGTGAATTGTGTTGTTATAAACACGGGTATGCGTGCATCACTATAGTGTTGAGACTTTAATTCTTTTGGAAAGATACCAAGGAGTAGTATGGCTGGCTCATAGAGTGGTTCCATTCCTAGTCTTTTGAGGAATCTCCATACTGATCTCCATACTAATTTACAAGCCCACCAACAGAATATAAGAGTTTCTATTTCCCCACATCCTCACCAGCATTTATTATTGTTTGTATTCTTGATGATTGCCCCTCTAATTAAAGTTAGATGGAATCTCAGTGTAGTTTTGATTTGCATCTCCCTGATTGCTAATGATGCCAAACATTTTTTCATACATTTGTTGGACATTTAGCACCTTATCTCCCTTATAGAAAAGTGCTTAACAATGGCACAGGGGCCTAGCATCCCCTAGTGACTACATCATGAATAAAACAATGGTTTTTCAAATATGCACCCCGTGACCTGTGAGGTAGACTGAGGTTCCATCATAAGAGTACAAAATGATATTCCAATACAATTCATCAGGGGAAAATAGGCCACTAGATAATTTCCTCAGTTTAAAAAATTTTATGTAAATACATTTGAACAATTTGAAATTACTGAGAATACATACTTTTCTTCTGCTAGCAAGTAGCAAATAAAATTATTAGCATCTATACACACAGGCACAGGGAAATAGCTGATTAGATTTAATTCAGTAGCTTACTTTTTTTGTAGATTTGTGGCTGGGATTTTAGATCTGAATAAAATATTTCTTCTACTTTCCACAAGAAAATCGCATTCATTTAAGACCAATACAGCCTGTCCCAAATGTCTTAGTGCAGTTTTAATCTTTAATAGCTTCAGAAGGATGGGATTACAAACATACCCCCGAAAAATCATTTAAAAGTTTAATTATTTAAATTTTCCTAATACTTATTTACATTTGTGAATTTTGAAGAGTAAATATTTAATTGTGTTTATTTGCTTCTGCCCTTCTGAAGGAAGATGGCAAACACCGAAAGATAAAAAATTAAATATGCCTTATTCAGAATTATCAAAACTTAATAAATGGCAAAAATTTAAATAATTAAACTTCCAAAGGGCGCTTTTTCATGAGTGCAGTATTTCTTCTGAAGGAATTCATCTTGAAGTTCTACGGAGACTTTTGGGACACCTGGTTTAATGAGCAACTACACTTTGCCTGGGATTGTGCTATGCACTAGAAATTCCAGAGTTGGACATAAAATAATAACACAAACAGCAAATCCTCTTGGACAAGGAAGAAAACAGACCAATAAACCACGCATTAGAAATGGCAGAGATTCTCACGCGTTCATGTGCTGAGGAATCACATAGCACGCTTGCTCGGACAGCAGATTCCTGGACCCTGGTCCAGCTGGACAGGTGTACGGTCTTGGAAATTATATTTTTGTTGAACATCCTCAGGAGCTTCTCAGACAGATGCCTCAATTCACAAGTGTTCTCAAACTTTAGCATTCATCAGATTCTCTTGAAAGACTGGTTAAAACACAGCTAACTGGGCTCGGCCCCCAGGGTTTCAGGGTACTAGGTTTACACTTCTAACTAGTCCCCGGGTGTTGTTCATGGGGCTGCTACAGTGATCAGTCACTTCCAGTGACTTCGAGAACCACCTGTTTATGTAAAACATTTTCAGTACCGGATTAGGTGTGTGATGGAAGAGTTGCTTAGAGAGCCTTAGAATGGCAAAAGGGACTCTACCATAAATTGTCCAAAAGTAATAATACTAGCTAGAATTTATCGATCCAAGCAAGATCTTAATAACTTTATCTGCATTACCCTGTTTATTCTTTCAGATAAGGTAGGTGGGTGTTCCTTATTGTCCCCACTTTATGGGGAGTCCAGAAAAGTTCATTAATTTTTTAAATTTAAAACCAATACATTTTTTTTTTTTTGCGGACCGGGGATTGAACCCAGGGGCGTTCTACCTCCGAGCTACATCCCCGGCCCTATTTCTTATCCTTTATTTTGAAACCGGGTCTCATGGAGTTGTGGAGGGCCTCGCTAAGTAGCTGAGGCTGGCTGCGAACCCGGATCCTCTGGTGTCCATCTCCCAAGTACTGGGATGACAAGCGTGCGCCACCACGCCCCGCAAAACCAATACATTTTTATTTAAGGAATTTCACATGTTCTGATTCCTTCGCTGTCCATCAAGGTCACCTTAGCTCCTTCTAAGGCTGACATTCTAAATCTTTCTTCTTTCTAAAGCTGAAGACTTATCTTCAAGATAACCCTTTCTGAAAGAAAGGAGGCTTCAGCCAGTTGCCCCCTCAGCCCGCAATTCTTTCAGTTGGGCTTCTTTTATTTCCAGTTGCATTATGGATATACTCAGGATAACCTCAAAATTCCATCTAACACCTTCGGGATCTAGTTTCTTCCAGTAATTGACTTTCGCATCACTTTTAGGGTAGATGAACCTGCCTGGTTCCCAATTGCTGACACCTTCTCTAAACATGAGTGAGTTCAAGTCATCATTATTCCTATCACACCCAGCAACAGTGCAGATCTGTAGGATATACCAGTACATAAGGTAAAAAGAAATTATTAGGTCTTTCATACTTTTTGTTAGAAAAGTTCACTAATTTGCCTCTGAGTCCTATAACTTAACTAGTAAGTAACAGATTAAAAATTCAAATCTAGAAAGTCTAATTTCAGAGTCCATCCACACTCTTTTTTTAAAAAAAATAAATATTTTAATTGAATCATAATTGTATCACATGTATAGAGCACAATATGTTCTTTCAATATGTGTGTATAATATGGAATGATTAAGTCAAGCTGATTAGCATATATGACCTCACTTACTTGACATTTTTATGTGGGAATACATTTGAAATTTACCCTCCTTATTAATATACAATTCACCATACTCTTAACCATTCTCCTATGCTTAGTTTGCTTAACTGTCCTGCTTATGTTCTGTCAGGCTCTAGAAAGTTCTGGAAGAAGTGGAGAGGAGTAAAATGTTGTCAGCAAAGATTTCCTGGAGGAACTGAACCCTGAGTGTAGTTGGGAGATAAGTAGAGATAAAATATTACTTTTTTTTTCAAAAAATTATGACATGTATGAGGGCTTCCAGAGAAATGACCCTCCCCTTAGACCTATCCAAAGCATGTCCAATTTTGAAGAATCTAGAATAGGAGTATATTTATGGGAAGTTGGGAAGGATAGCGACCTGATATTGGAAATTCAGTACATTTATAATGACTTTGGCCAAATAAACAGAAATTGAATAAAAATGGTGTACCTTACTTTTCTCATGGGACAAGAAGTTTGGTGATAGTCCCTCTTGTGTTAATTGAGCAGCCGAAGGCCATCAACAAGGAACTAGAGTCCTTTCTGTCACTTCTTGTGTTTGTTGCTTCCATCTCCAGAGTTGCAAGATGACTGCTAGACCTCTCCTTGGGTTCCTCTCATTTCCAGCAGGAAGAAAGAAAAGATGAAGAAGAACAATGTCAAAGTCAGGGAACACATTATTTGCCAAAAATTGTCTTTAGACTTCTCCAACATAGGGGTCTGATAGCAAGGACTATGGGGTAAGATGCTCAGTGTCTGCACAGATTTCCTTCCCAGTCACCTGACAGACACCACTAAACTCTAATTTATTTCCTATATTTTACTTTGAAGAGTGGTGGGGAAATATTTCTTATCTGTAAATAGCCTCTTAGAAAGGGTACAACCATGTAATTATACAACCCCCTAGAGAGTCTTGTTCTTCTAAAAACTCTTTGAAAAATGTTCAAGGTTAAGGACATTTTGATCTTAATTTAGCAACGTGCAGTTGATTATCCTGGAATGACATTCTCTCTTTTTCTCTCTCTGCAGATGTTATGTCAGGCTTTAGAAAGTTCTGGAAGATGTGGACAGAGGATTTTTATGGTTCACATATGAACACTATGAATCTTTTGGAAGTAAAATCCATTTAGGGGCCAAAAGGCACTTCATGTCATTACTGTATTTTTCTCCTCTCTACATTCTCACAAAGTTTCCTTTCCCGGATGCCTTTGAGAAAATCTATTTGATATCGCCCATCCGTTTCTCCTGTGGAACTTCTTTATTAGAATTCTTCAGCATTCCATCTCTCTTTGTGAGAAACACTTTCCTAGGTCTTTACTCCATCTCCTTTTATTAAACCATTTTTATTATGATTTTCTTGGTGCATTGTACTTACACATCACAGTGAGAGTCATAGCGATCCATTTATATATGCACACATCACTGGGTGTGTTTCTCTCTGGGACCCACCTAGCTCTCCCCTTCTCCCTCCTGGTACATGTTAGTGAAATTGATAGTGATACCTTCATGTATGAGCATAACATTGATCTGTTTCCTCCCTCAAGCCTCCTTTTCTCTTCCTCTTCTCCACTTCCCCCCATCCTCTCCCACTATTCTACTGGTTTCTCTCATCTCCTGTTTTGCTACCTTAAACGATGAGAGGAAGATTCTCTTTCATATGTCTTTGAGCATTTATTTCCTTAGAATGGCTTTTCAGAAGTAGAATGACTGCTGTTCGATTTTAGTTTATATAGACATATTTTGTTTGAGAAAGGTTATACTACCTCACTTTTCCTTTAGCAATTTAACACCATATGTGGTTCCTCACACCCCGGTCAGTGCCAGCACTATCCATTTATTTCATCTGTGCCAATTTGGTAAGTAAAACATGACACCTACATGATTCTACTTCAGATAATAAGAGTGAGGTGAAGCATACTTTCATATATTTATTTGCAGCTTATAGTTCTTTTGTGACTTACTGAACTTTACACATGTTCCCACATTTATTTGTAATGACTTTTTATATATTATTCATTATTTTGTTCTGTTGTTGCCAATGCAGTTTGCCTTTTTTAAATTTATCACATATTATTTTATTCTAGTAGAATTCTTTAATAATGTCCAGTCTGTTCAAAAGCCCTTTATTGGACACAGGCTTGGAGGAAATCATTCTCTCATATTTTATAATCAATCTATTTCCTTTTTGGCAGCATGGAAATATAAGTCTCTTATTTTATGTTACGGCTATAAATGATCTCTCCTCTCAGGAAAGGATTATAGACTCTATGACTCAATAAAAGGAGATTCTATAGGATAGAAATGGTAAACAAGAAGAGGAGAGATTCGGGGATGTAGCTCAGTGGTAGAATGCTTGCTTCATTCCCCACGGGTGTGTGTGGGTACGGACACCATAAATCACACTCAGTTGGACATTGCCTCATTTATATAGATGGCATTTTAAGTTCTATATTCATTATCTGATACGCACAATTAGTTTCTGTATGAAATCTTCATGTTTTCAAGTTGCCTAAGATAGACCTAGCAGCAAGAAGAGAGGGGAGCAGGCCATAGCCTGTGCCCCTTCGGAACATTCGGGACTTTTAACTGTGGCACACCAGCTTGGGGCTCTTGATGCAGTCATGTGCTATCAGGCTGGGTGAGTAGGTTGAGAAATCCAGGAGGTTATCTTTGTTCCCCTTTGGAAAAGAGCAAAGAGTGCAGTGTAGAGCAGAGGTGGTTAATCCATGGACCAGAGACCAGAAGTTCTGCTATGACCCTTGAAGTCAGCGTGTGACAAAATGCCAATATAAATTATATTGATGGCAGTATCAGCGAGGTGACAGTCCTTTAAATGGCCCAACATGTTTTTGCAGCGCGCCCATTGGTAAATGGGCGAAGTCATTTGACAGATCTATTTGGAACAAAGAATGAATCTGACACTCCACATTTTGAAAAACTGAAATTGTTTCCATTTGTCAAAACCCAGGGTTGCTTGTTGTGTTTATTCCTCCAGGTGGAACTAGATGGCATTGCAGGCAGTAAGATGTGACAGCATTTGACCTCTGGAGCTGTCCAAGTATGGAAGGAGCTACCTCAACAGGTCGCTAGCTCCTCCTCACCAAGGATATTAAAGTAGGGTTATATGATCAGCAAATTAAATAGCCAGTTACTCCTGGCTGGAGTTATTGGTATACAGATATACCTCACGTCCACCCCTAGATCATGTACATGAATGGAATGAGTTGTTAATGTGATGGATCCAAGAAGAAAAGAACCTTAGTAGAAGTTCTGTACACACCCAGAAAAGCGGGTAGATGTTCATGCCTGTGCAAATGTAGGAAGTGTGCGGTTCTCACCTTGTAAAGGAGGTGGTATGAAGACCAGCCAGCTGGAGAAGTCTCAAGACTGGAAGTTAAGAGACTAATTCCCAGCTGGGCGTGGTGGCGCACGCTTATAATCCCAGTACTTGGGAGGCAGAGACAGGAGGATCCGGGTTTGTGGCCAGCCGCAGCTGCTTAGTGAGGCCCTCCGCAACTTAGTGAGACCCTGTCTCAAAATAAAGAATAAAAAATAGGGCTGGGGGGGTAGCTCAGAGGTAGAATGCCCCCAGGTTCAATCCCCAGTACCGCAAAAAAAAAAAGAGAGAGAGAGAGAGACTAATTCCCTGCTACATTTACCCCATAGCTGCCACAGGGACATTGGAGTTCTGTAGCAGGAACCTCTAACTCAAACCCTTGCAGTTAGAAGTAAATTATATAAAACAAACAAAAAGGAATCATAGAGTGATGTAGCTGTAGCTGGAAGGGACCCCGGAGATCTCAAGTGTTTCATGGAATATGAATATCCTTGATCTGTTTATAGGTGTTTTAGAAAAGGACCCCAAGGTCATATATAATATTTAAATGCTGGGCTAAAGTTAAAAAAAGAACAAAATTATACCATTTAAGTACTACCTAATAATGGTTATAGTTGTAATAAATGCCCCTTATTTAATGTTTCTGATCTGTTAAGTATTTTATAATCATAACATATTGATGGTTACTCTATTGTTTTGTTTTCAAGTTCAAGATTTTGCAAGTCAATTTGAGAGTGGAAGAGTCCACAATTATAGTTTCAGCTTTATCAAGGCATAATTAATAAATAAAATTATATATATTCAAGATGTTTCACATTATTTGACATACATTATAGAATGATTACCATAAATTCGTTAGCACATCCATCACCACACAAAGTTATCATTCGTGTGTGTGTGGTAAGGACACTTAGAATCTTTAACAATTTCAAGTAGGCAATACAGTCTTATTAACTATAGTCACCATGCTATGCGTTTGATGTGAGGGCTACTATGTGGTCACGGTTAAGAAGATAGTTTACTTAGCCAGATAATCCTGGGTTAGCATCTCATCTCCATTATCTCTTAAAGTTGCTGCCTTTGGTCCATTGTATATATTTTATATTCCTTGTTTTTTTAATTTAAAACAATATATTAATGTGTTATTGTCTGATAGGTGGAGTTTGTTAAATCAACAGATGCTTAGCTGAGATAATAAACGTAACACTTAGCACTAAATCGATATCTGTCTTTACTCTCCCTGTTGATTCTTGCCATCATTTCAGTAGTAACAATAATAAGAACTTAATAAAAATACGTAGGAGTGCCTACTAGTGCCTATGTTATCTCATTTAATCAGTATCGCATTACTCCATAGATATTATCTTCCATGTTATTTTCCTTTGGAGGAAATTGAGTAGCTTGCTTAAGATAGGATCAGGTCTGAATCAACTCCAAACCCATGTTTTTACACAATGTCTATAATTCAATTTCTCAATTTGTTGTTTTTAGTTACCAAGTGTCTGATTTGAAAGTCTCTTTTTTTTGAGAAATCTCCCACTTTCCAAATCTACCACTAAACAAGTTGAAAATATTAGATACTGGCTCTATCAGTCTCCCTGGCAGCTGGAGGACAGTCAGGTGACACTGAGTGGGCCAGTTACATCCGTGTCCTAGACTTTGAATTAGAAAACTTGAGGAAGCCAGGATGGCTGAGAATCCTTAGCAGCGGAGGGGCAGCATCCTGTGTCCTCTTTCTTCTGGGTCAGCAGGGCAAGCTATGGCATTTAATTTTGACAGGATTCTGTATCAATAACAGAGCCTTCGCTTTGGGTTCTTCAGTCTAACTCTGGTTACTGAGACCTAACCAATAACCTTTAAAAAAACAAGCAAGCAAACAAACAAAAAACTCCTTTTATGCGCAAATCAGCTATATCTGGTTCCTGTTGCTTGCAAATGAGAACTCTCCTGATATACTGGTATCCAGGAAGGTGGAAGGGGGCAGAGGGCAGGAACGTTCTGGGAGCGTCTGATAGCGGGAAAAACTGGAGCCAGGTCTGCCTGTGTTATAATTCTATCTGCAGCTGCCCCCGGTTCATAGACCACATGCTAAGCACCCTGTCCCTGTACCCAATTATGGACAGGCGAGGTAGACTGGGTGCTGCAACCCAGAGGTCCCCTGAGCTGAGCTGCAGGCATCCTAGGGTGTGGAAGACCTCACTCAGTGCCTGTCTCACTTGACACTCCATCACTCCTCTCTTTGGGGAGCAACCTTTTCTGTGTGTGACAAGAATACGCTGAACCGAGACGTGAAAGAGGCCAAAACTGGCTACAGAAAAAACACAAGACTTGTATTTTCTGCCATTTGACAGTGTTAGGGCCTGCCATGCAATGAGACTCCTTGAAGGAAGAGGTGTGCCTGGCGCAGAGAATGTTGGGTTTCCATGTGCTAACGTGTCCTTTATCAGTCATGATTCTGTTGCTGATGCTGATAACATCTGTAACGTTTATGGATGTTTTCTAGATGAGAGACACATCGTGTTAATGGCCTTTCATCTCATCTACAACCCTAGGTAGTAGGCACTACTGCTATTTCAACGTGCTTGAGATTCAAAAAAATTAGGAATTTTCCCTAGGTCACAATTCGGTGGCAGATCAACAATGGCTGAACAGTAGATCTGCCCGAGTAGTATTGCACGACGCATAGCTATTGAATTGTCACCAAAACAATGAAACACAGGCCTATTTTTGATGAATTTTAGCTCAGAATCTCTGGGGTTATTAAAAAGTAATTGAGTGTGGTTAAACTCTAAGATGTCTTTATAGATAGATGATTTAAGGGAATGGTTTTAAAATACATCGGCCTATTGTACTACCTTCTTGTGTGTGTGATTTGTACCACTGGTAACAATTGTGTAATTTGAATCTTTATCTGACCTCTATTAGTGTGTGTGTGTGTGTGTGTGTGTGTGTGTGTGTGTGTGTGTTTCTGGGGATTAAACCCAAGAGAATTCTATCTCTGAACTACACCGCCAACCCTTGTTATTTTGTGTTTTGAAATAGGATCTCGCTAGGTCGCTGAGAGTCTCACTACATTGCTGAGGCTGTCCTTGAACCTGTGATCCTCCTGTCTCAGCCTCCCAACTAAGGCAGTTGTCTTCACTCTTGCCCACAGATGCAAGCTGAACTTCCAAAACATGCCTACCATGCTCCAAACATAGGCCCATGGTTATATAGGGGCTAAGATTAAAGGAAAAGACACAAATAAATACCTCAGCATGTGAAATATAGTCATCTTTCATACTTTCAGATCTTTTCTATTGTTAATCTCATTTAGTATTTAGCACTCACCAATTTTTTATGTTTTGAATATAGCAATTTCATTTACAAAGCATTTTATATATGATTATTATTTGTATTCTTGTTATTGTAATAATAATAGACTATTAAATGATTTATTTTAACATACATTTTTTTATGTTTTTATTGGTGCATTGTAGTCTCACATCACAATGAGTATCAGTTTGGTGTTAACATACATGCACACAGCTCTTGGTGTCCCTCCCCCCCCCCGCCTCCTCCCCACATGTAGCACTGAGAATGATGTGTATATATGAGATTATACCAACATACATTTTATTGTCATGAAACATACATGTTATTATTATGAAAATAATGAAGGAAATAAGGTGGGGAGTGGGAATTTGCATGTATCTTTTCTTTTCTTTCTTTTTTTTTTTTTTTGTGGCACCGGGGATTGAACCCAGGGGCGTTCTACCTCCGCGCTACACCCCCGG
>PVJS01014125.1:0-40888 GCA_004027185.1 Glis glis
ATGTTCCAGGATCTCAGAGATCCCAATAGCTCTCAGTTCCAGGTCTCTGAGTTCATCCTTTTGGGATTCCCTGGAATTCACAGCTGGCAACACTGGCTCTCCCTGCCCCTGGCTCTGCTCTACCTCTTAGCTCTCGGTGCCAACATCCTTATCTTAATCACCATCCGCCAAGAGGCAGCTCTTCACCAGCCGATGTACTACTTCCTGGGCATCTTAGCTGTGGTGGACATGGGCCTGGCTACCACCATCATGCCGAAGATTTTGGCCATCTTATGGTTCAATGCTAAGACCATCAGTCTCCCAGAGTGCTTTGCTCAGATGTATGCCATCCATTCTTTTGTGGCTATGGAATCAGGTATCTTTTTCTGCATGGCTTTTGATAGGTATGCAGCCATTTGCCGACCGTTGCGATACTCATCAATAATTACTGAGTCTTTTGTGGTCAAAGCAACTGTGTTCATGGCACTCAGAAACATTGTGTGTCCAATCTCAGTGCCTGTGTTAGCAGCTCAGAGAAATTACTGTTCCCGGAATCAAATCAATCACTGTCTTTGTTCTAATATCGGTGTCACCAGCCTGTCTTGTGATGACAGGAAAATCAACGGTATCAACCAGCTTCTTCTGGGTTGGTCACTCATGGGCAGTGATCTGGTTTTTATTCTTGCATCATATGCTTTGATTCTGAAATCTGTGCTGAAGCTCAACTCAGCAGAAGCAGCCTCCAAGGCCTTGAGTACCTGCACTTCCCACCTCATCCTGATCCTCTTCTTCTACACTGCCATCATCGTCATTTCCATCACCCATAGTGCAGGAATGAAAATCCCCCTCATCCCGGTTCTACTCAATGTGCTGCACAATGTGATTCCTCCTGCCCTCAACCCCATGGTGTACGCACTCAAGAACAAGGAGCTCAGGCAGGGCTTATGCAAGCTGCTCAGGCTGGACATCAAGGGTAAATAACATGGAGAAAATATTAAATTTCTTCATACTGAAATGTGAATAATGATGCTCTCTTTTATCTAACCTGCAAGAATTCGTGTTGGAAATAACTAAAATAAATATTCAGAGCTTCCCTCTTCAGTTAAGACATTTATCTTTTATAATCTGAAGTATGAAAGACTCAGTTATATTTTGAATTCTCCAAGAAGCAGACCTGAGGTAAGAATTTCACTAGAATGCTTCCTGTGTTAAATGACCCTCGGAAAACACTGGGGGGGGATGTATGACAGGGACGAAAACATCAGTGCGATATGTGCACATGTGTAGGTTACAGGCTATAGGAACATGGATTCGTACAACTGAAGCTATTTTGGATAATAGAGCAAACTTGAGATCATTATCCTAAATGAAATAAGCACTGCAAGAAAGACAATTACTACATGATCTTACTCACAAATGGAATATAAAAGAACTGCTATCATAGAACTTGAGAGTATATGAAGGTTATCAATGACTGGGGAGAGAGGAGAGGAGCGTGGGCTGGGAAGAGGTTAATCAATAGGTAATAAGTTTCAGTTTAACAGGAGTAAGAAGTTCTGGTGTGCTACTGCAGTTGGGCAAGTACACTTAGTGATTTTGTACTATGTATAGCAAAAGCTAGAAAAGATTTTGAGTATTTTCACTATAAAGAAATGGTCCAAGCTCAGTGGGGCACTCCTGTAATCCCAGTACTTGGGAGGCTGAGACAGGAGGATTGCAGGTTCAAGGCCAGCCTGGGCAACTTAGCAAGACCCTATTTCAAAATCAAAAGGCCTGTGTAGCTCGAAGACAGGATGCCCCTGGGTTTAATCCCCAGTACAACAACAACAACAATACTAATACTAATACTAATATTAATAATAATAAATGTTTGACCAGATAGCTATGTTTACCCTGATTTAAACATGCCATATTGTATACGTTTCAAAACATAACATGATATGACTTTGATTTGTACAATCTTTGTGTTTCTATGTATCAGTTAAAATATTTTTAATTAGGATGAAAATGTTTTTTAAAAATTAAAAAGCCTAGGGACAGTGGGGTATGGTGGTGGAAACCTATAATCCCAGTATTGGGAAGCTGAGGCAGGAGCATTGCAGGTTTGAGACCAGCCTCAGCAACTGAAACTCTTAGTAACGTAGAGAGACCTTGTTTCAAAACAAAAAAATTGCCGGGCATGGTGGCGCATGCTTGTAATGTCAGTACTTGGGAGGCTGAAACAGGAGGATCACAGGTCTGAAGTCAGCCTTAGCAACTTAGTGAGGCTCTCAGTAACTTAGCAAGACCCTGTTTCCAAATAAGAAATAAAATAGGCTGGGGGTGTAGCTTGGAGGTCGAAGGTCCCTGGGTTCCATCCCCAGTACCACAAAAAATAAATAAATAAAAAATAAAAAGGGGCTGAGGGTATTTCTTGGAGATAGAATGACCCTGGGTTCAATCCCCAGTAAAACACACACACACACACACACACACACACACACACAAGTGAACAAAAAAGTCTATGAATGTGAAATAAGAAATAAATAAAATTTTAACTTGTATTACCCTGTCAAAGGAATCAATGTGTGTGGATGAAAGAATGGAATTTTAAGTGAACAAAAAATTAAGCCAAGGGAAAAGATGGGGCCACATTCTCATTTTGAAAGGAAAAATATGACAAAATTAAATATATTTTATTCTGGAACTAACAGACTATCTTTTGGATATGGCATCTCACACATCTAAATCAGCAAAGAAACTGCATTGACTTCAGCTTTTTCAAATGACAGGAGATAGCAAGTACTGGCAAGGATTTGGAGAAAAAAAGAACACTTGTACATTGTTGCTGGAAACATAAATTAGTACAGCTGTTATAGGGGAAAGTACGGAATTCCTAAAAAAAAAATATAACTACCACATGATCTACCTACTCCATTTCCAGGCATATATCCAAAGGAAATTAAATCAATGATCTCCAAGAGATATGTACACAATCATACTCATAGCAGCACTAGTCACAATAGCCAAGAGGTGGAAATGGCATAAATGTACAAGGACAGATGAATAGACAAAGACAGTGTGGTATATATTCGCAATGGAAAACTACCTGACTTGAAAAAGAAGGAAACCCTGCTTCTTTTGACAACATGGATAAACATGGAGGTCATTGTGCTAAGTGAAATAAGCCAGCATAGAAAGACAAATACTGTATGATCTCTCTTACATGTGGAATCTAAAAACATCTTCATAGTATATTATGAAATGAGAGCTATAAAAGTTATTTATAGTATAACCACACTTTAAACAAAAACAAAGTCATATTTGGACCTTTATTTCATGTTGCCTCGCTGGCTCTTCTCTACTTTCAGGTGGCAATTGAAATGGTCTTTTCTCAGCAATGAGTTTTCTACTCATCTCAGCTAGGTTAGTTCCCTGGGGATATGCTTTCATTGTACCTACCAGCTTATTCCTGGGATTTGAGACACTTCAGTAAACAAACCATGTAAAGGTTTTGTTTCCATGGTACTAATAATTTGAAGAACAGTGCTGGGGAGGACATCCAGTAAGCAGTAAACATAATAAATATGTAAAGTATATTATAATCTGAAAAGAAATATGCTCTTGAAAAAATATGAAAGCAGAATAAAAATGCGGAGCACTAGAGTACACTTTAAAATATTATGGTCAAGTCGGGAGTGGTGGTGCACACTTGTAATCTCAGTACTTGGGAGGCTGAGACAGGAGGATTGCAGGTTTGCAGCCAGCCTCAGCCATGTAGTGAGACACTATTTCAAAATACAAAATACAATAGGGCTGGGGTGTAGCTCAGTGGTTGAATGCCCCTAGGTTCAATCCCCAGCATCACACACACACACAAAAAATATGATGGTCAGTGTAGACATTTGTATATGATCACCTTTGAGGAGGGAATTGATGTTCCCATTCATCAATGGAACAAATCCAGAAGTTACAGTATAAAATATATAATCCCTCAAGCTTGTCTTTATGCCCTTTGTAGGAGTCATTTGTAAGGATAAGTTAGAAAAATAGCAGAAAATACTGTCTACTCAATGATTATGTGTGCTTGTGAAGTACTATGTAGGACCCTTAAGAATTTGCTGGCAGGTCTTTGTATTTTGATTAGTCATTCTCTCAAGTGACTCATCACTTCAGCCATAGCAGGGTCATCTCAGGAACTTTTCACCAATCCAGTCATAAATAGTATGCTAAAAACTTTTAGTTGTTTGGAAAAATGATGTTGTGCGTAATTGTCATTAAAATTAAAGACACTGGGACCAGATGGTCTGGGTTTAAATCCAAACTCTGCCACTTGCTGGCTTTGACTTTCATTACTTTTCTAACCTCTCTGTGCTTCAGTCTGCCTATCTGTAAAATGGGCATAAAATAGTACCATCTTCATAGTTGTTTGTAGGACCAAATGGATGTTCAATGCTTAGAAAAGTGTCTGGAGAACAAGTGCTAGGAATGTCCTGTTGTTATGTTGAAACTATTTTTTGTGAGAATGATAGAGGAAGACATAAGGAATGTCCATTCTACCCAGGAATGCCTTGAGTTCTCAGAAGAACCGGGGCTGGTACATGGAAGTAAACAGACCTGAGAAAATGGAGTTTCTACAGAAGAAAGCTGGAGGAAAAAAGAAGGAGATGGGACTTAAGAGGCAGAGGTTATGATGGAGATCTGAGCAGTCCGGCAATGTGACCAGTTGGAAGCAGCAGCTTAGGAGGGAAGACATTTGTTCTAAGACAGTATCTCTCAAAGGTGAAGGACAGCACTTGATATGCCTGGTGTCTTGTCAAGGTATACAGACAAGGCACGTCCCAAAATGGCTTCTTTCTTTCTTTCTTGCCACATCTTTTTCTCCTCCTGTTTTCCACTTTACTTCTGAACATACTAAAACATTGGTATGTTCTAACTTGATATTCTTTGTTTAACCTTAATATTTTGCACATCTTTTATTTTTCCAAATAATCTCCATCTGCTCTTTCTTGAATACTCACATATAATTCAACATTCATCTCATATCTGACTTTCCTTGTAAAGTCTTTGTATCCTACCTGTGATACATATTGATGCTTATTCTCTCAGTTTCCATGCCTTTTGAAATAAACTCCATTGTACAACTACCTTGTTACCATTTTATGGTAGTCATTCCAGTGCATTTTATATCCTTTAGTAGACTAGGAATTCACTAGAGTTTTTTCAAGTTTCTGTAATCATTTATATGTCTCAGTGTATAACATGAAGCCAGGCACCTCGAGGGAACCAAGAAAAACCCGTTTACTCATATTGACAAAATGTTTATGAAAACACAATGAAAGCTTGCCATTGAAAACAAATTTTCTACTGCTTGTGCAAATGGAAAGATTTTTCCTCCAACTATGATGTTCAGAATGAATCAGAGTTGAAGCCAATAGCTCATTAAAAAAGCACAGATTAAGCCAGGAATGATCCTGTAATCCCAGTACTTGGAAGACTGAGACAGGAGGATCGCAGATTTGAGGCCAGCTTCAACAATTTAGTGAGATCCTCAGCAACTTAGTGAGACCATGTTTCAAAATCAGAAAATAAATGAGGATGGGGTGGGTGTAGCTCAGAAGTAGAACACCTCAGTCCCACATACTCACACACAACCACAAATTATTACATGATTAGTATATATAAAAAACAGGCTACATGCTTTTTAGTTTTGTTTTTGATTTTTGATTTTGCATGAGAATATTTAATCAGTCAGATACATGTTTGTGGTAATTTTTTCCCATGCTTGAAAAAATATGGAATTTGAAATTTAGAAAGATTAAGTAGCCTATCAAAGTCTAGTCACTCGATACTAAAAGACAGAGGATTTAAACCTTAGGACTAACCGAATCCAAAACTCATGTCGTATTTCCCCCAAATCTTTCCTACTATTTTTTGCTTCCTCAACATTTCATCCATCTCTTTTATTATCTCTCCTCCTTCTATTCATATGTTTTTTTTTCCTCACGTATCTCCAGCTAGAATCTAGATTCTCAGTACCTTGAGTCCTAGGACTATATTATATTCAACTCCACTTCCCTCTCATTAAACTTAAGGGATAAATAATAACATTATCTAAATTAGAGTCTCAAAACTGAATGAATGAGTACATGAATGAGTTATTAAATACAGTAGTAGCACATTTGCATGCTTGGCAAATGACATGACAATTATATTTTTTAGATTGTGCGTGCGTGCGTGTGTGTGTGTGTGTGTGTGTGTGTGTGCGTGCTACTGGGGATTGAAGCCAGGGGCATTCTACTTCCAAACTACACCCCCAACCTTTTCTAAATTGTTTTGTTTTGTTTTGAAATAGGGTCTCCCTAGGTTGCTGAAGTATCACTACACTGCTGAGGCTGTCCTAAAACCTGCAATTCTCCTGCCTCAGCCTCCCAAGTACTGGATTTACAGATGTGGGCCACCACATCCAGCTTGATTTGTCCTCCTGATGTTGCTTTGTGATGCAAGTTGTAATATGAATGTAACAAAATATAACACTTAGACATTCTTGGATAAATTACAGAGTATTTTTAAAAAGCAAAGAATTAAATTGGGAGATTTCATATGACATGTAAATCTAGCTTGTCTTTAAAAATATTGGAAAATATTCTAATACTGAGCCCATGTTACCTCATGGTATAATGTGCTTGATCTGTGTATAATTTGTCTTTAATGGAGAAGATCCACTTGTTCCATGTTACTATAGACTCCTATTTTTACATACAAAGCAAAAGTTTATTACCTTCTCTTCTCACTAGACATAGGACTCTATAAAGACTTATGAAAATATAAACTTTATTAGGAATGAATGTGTTAGTTTTAATTCTGCATGCTCTACTTTGGCAGATCTTTGTTCACAAAAAAATTTTCATAATATAAACTTGCAAAGACTTCAGAAAATCCATATATTAAAATAACTAAATGTCATATCACTCACATCTTTTAGAATTCTCCAGTATTTTCTCCCCCAACCCAGCAATCTCTCTATGCTGTGATCCCTTTGTCTTAGGTAAAGCCAATCTTGTCTCCAAGTAAGAATTTGATGACACCTTCCCGAATCTGCTTGGTCTTGACTCCATAAATAATTGGGTTCATGGTAGGAGGCAATAGCAGATAAAGGTTGGCCACAATGATGTGTACGTGGTGGGGAATATTGTGTCCTCCAAAACGATGAGTGAAAAAGGTAAAAAAAGCAGGCACATAAGTGATCACAATTGCACAGATATGAGATGTGCAGGTACTGAACGCCTTGTGGCGAGCGTCTGCTGAGGACAGCCTCACCACAGCCCGCAAGATCATCGTGTAAGACACGGAGATACAGCATATGTCAAACACACCAATCAGGAGAGCGACCATCAGGCCGTAGATAGCATTGACTTTGACATTGCCACAGGATACCTTGGCCACTGACATGTGGTCACAGTAGGTGTGGGGGATGAGGTTACCCCGGCAGTAGGGCAGACGCTTGGTGAGGAAAGTGAATGGGATGATGAGCATCACGCTCCTGAGGAAGGTGACAAGACCAGCCTTGGCGATGACGGGGTTGGTGAGGATAGTGGCGTAGCGCAGAGGGTAGCAGATGGCCACATAGCGGTCCAGGGCCATGAGCATGAGCACCCCAGACTCCATCCCAGTCAACATGTGGACAAAGAACATCTGGGCCAGGCAGGCATTGAAGTCAATCTCCTTGAGGTTGAACCAGAATATGCAGAGCATATTCGGTACAGTGGTGGTGCACAAGGCAACATCAGTGGAGGAGAGCAGGGCCAGGAAGTAGTACATGGGCCTGTGCAGGGACTCCTCATGGCCGATGAGGTAGATGAGTCCACTGTTCCCCACAAGAGCAATGATGTACATGAGGCAGAATGGCAGCGAGATCCAGATGTGTGCGGCTTCCAGCCCAGGAACACCATTCAGGATGAAGACTCTCAGGGTCAGGCTGGAGCTGTTGGCTCCAGACATAATGACTGGCAGGAGGGGAACATCTTATGCTTGTTGACAGTGGCAGTTCCCTGGACCAGAAAACCAATTGAAGGTGAGGAGAGGGCATGAAAACTAAATAAAAAAATACATGTGATTTCAATACACCCTTTGAAACAAGAAGTGATCAAAATCCTCTAGAATCAGTCTGTCTAGCTCCATATCCCACTTCTGTTTCTTACTTCGCAAAGTATATGATATTGGCAAGTTGTTTAAAAACATTATGCCTCAGTGTTCTCAGTCTGAAATGGGTAATAAATGTACCAAGTTCAGAAACTTGTCAGCATTATTCAAAAACAAAATTTCATAAACTGTGCTATAACCGTGCATAGTGAATACCTAATAAATACAAGCAGTAGTCACTACTGTTGCTATTATTATTGTTATCACTTCTACATCATGAAATCAACCTTATGTTGGTTGATATAGGTAAGTTCAAATTAAGCTGCTCAGACTGCTCTAACTCAAGTACCATTGCATATTTGGGGGTGAAAAAGACAGTGTGAGATTTTGAAAACCCCAACTCATTGGGAGATTAGGAAGTCAACTTCAGAAAATAAATACTTCTCCTATGGACTCCAAGAGATTAAAATATATTTCTGTGTGTTAGATAGAAAAAAAAAGTATAAATGGTCTTTGAATTTGGAAGGAAATCGCATCCAGCAAAATCCCTGGAAGGCACTTGCTAATTCTAAGGTAACTAAACACATGGTCATTGAAATTTTTGCAAAGAGAATGGGTCTGTGAGAAATGTTACCTTGAATGTCTCTGCTCCTTCTAAAAAAGCCAGAGGGCACCAGAGCCACAAGCCTGAAGAAGTCACCTGGACATTAGGAGAAGGAGGAATTTTTGGCTCTGCACCGCTGGCTGGTAAATTAAAACTGATCAACCATTAGAGAAACACTCAGACTCTTCCAGGCATCAATCATGTATAACAGAATAATCAATCCACGCTCATTAAATCTCAGATAGGCAAACTCAGAGCCAGTTTTCCTTCCCCCTCTTCAGTACATAAATTTATGTCTACATCCTCCCTCACAGATGACTCTCAAGGACCCATATGGATTCTGCTGTTAGGTGAACAAAATATAAAATTAGATTATATCCAAAAGAAGGAAAAATAGATGGCTATGTATCTTTTCTCTGAAAATATAATTAAAGCCAATTTTTATTGCATGCTTATTTTGGAGACACGGACTCTCAGACTCCATGAGTTAAATCTTGTTTTCAACACTAACTAGCCGGACGGACTTGAGAAAGTCGCAATCTTCTCCTTGCATAAACTTCATAACTCTTAAAGGGGAGCAATAGTACTACATAACAGATTAATTAGAATGGCTTAAATGAGGCTTAAATCTTCCAAGTAGTGTCTGGCACATGGCAATTAGTGCATCTTAACTACTGTAATAATTGTCAGGTTATATGCTAAGAAATACATTATTAATCTAACAGATATTAATTTTATATTCAACATTCCTAGTACCATTCTAGTTTCTAGGGATACATTAACCAACCAGATAAAGCCCCCTCCACTCAGGATGCTAATGTCGACTGATTCCTGTACTCAAATCTAAACATGAATGCATGTTATCACCTTCATTTTTATAGGTGAGGAAATGGAGATGCAGGATGACTCAAAATACATAAGCTCACAAAAGCTTAAAACTGGAAGAGGCAAGGTTCAAAGTTTTACTTCAAAGTCAATCAAAGTTTGACTTCAAAGCCACATGTTTAATCAAACATACCTGTTATCATAATGTACTCATCCTAACAACAGTTGCAGAAACTGAGCATAACTAGCTTAATACCTAAGCTTACAAATGTCTTAATATCTTAAGCTTACTATCTTAAATAATCTATACCTGTCATAATTTACTCATCCTAAGAATGGTTGCACAAGCTGAGAATAACTAGCTTCAACAAGATCTTGTGTGTGTGTGTGTGTGTGTGTGTGTGTGTGTGTGTGTGTGTGTTTGTTTTGTGGTACTGGGGATTGAACCCAGGGGCATTCTACCTTTGAGCTACACTCCCAGCCCTATTGTAATTTTTATTTTGAAACAGGATTTTGCTAAGTTGCTAAGGGCCTCTCTAAATTACTTAGGCTGGCCTCTAACCTACAATCCTCCTGTCTCAGCCTCCCAAGTACTGGGTTTGCAGTTGTGCACCAACACGCTTAGTGGAAATCTATTTCTTTGAGAAAAATTTTATTGGAATACAATAGTTATACATAATAGTGGCATTCATTGTGTCATATTCATACATGCACATATCTGTTTCTTAATTGTATCTTAGGGAAGAGATAAAACAAATGTGAGAAGTTACAAAAAAATCAGTCTTTAGCTAAAGGAGGTCTTTGCACAGAGAGAACCCGTGTGCAGCATAGCCGATTTCTCACTCCTGGACCTGTTCACACAGATCCTGTGCACCAGGTGGTTGCATGGGAGAGTGATGTCTCTCTCATGGGGGACATCTATAGAGAAGCTTCTTCCAGCAGTTCTCCTCAGCACCTGCTAGGATTAAAGTCTAGTCGTTGGTTACTTTCCTCTTCCCTACGAAGATCTTTCCCATGGAAGCAATTCTGAGTATAGCTATTCATTAGTTTTATTTTCCTCCCATTACAATCCACTACTGCCTGGATTTTGCTATCTCCAAAGAATTATCAATTTTGGGGTGTGTGTGTGTGTGTGTGTGTGTGTGTGTGTGTCTCACTGGAGATTTAACCCAGGGTCATTCTACTTCTGAGCTATACCCATGGCCTTATTTTATTTTTAATCTTGAAACAGGGTCTCACTAAGTTGCTGAGGACCTCTCTAAGTTGCTAAAGCTAGACTTGAACCTTGATTCTCCTGTCTCAGCCTCCCAAGTACTAAGATTACAGGTGTGCACCACCACACTAAACCTATCAGGTAGTTTTAAATTTGTTTCACACTTAGGGAGAATTCTTTTTCCTTTCTTATTCCCCAAACAAATGGTAATGTATTCTGGTGAGAGTGCAAAAGAAATCCTAAACTTCCCATAAACCACACTTCAAATGCTTGTGTTTTCTCTACTAAAAACTGTCATTTTCTAAAAATATGAATCTTTGTGAATCACCCAAACTCACCTTGGTGTTAGCAAAGACCAGGCAAGGGTGCATGACTGAGAGTCCTGAGCATCAGGTGTTCCACCGCAATCAGGTTCTGCCTCTACCTGCATTGCTGCCCCTTTTGAAGACTCTTCGGACTCCAGGGTGTGCACCTGATTGGGTCTCTGCAGCTCAGTGCCTCAGAAGGCTCTGGGAGAGGAATAAAATCCTTTGGGACTTTGGAGATAATTTCAACATTTACCAACCTTTAAGCAGGGGGGGAAAACTACAGGGAAAAAAGTGTCAAATTTGTATATCTTCTCCCACGTGTGATTTCTGACTAAGGTTCTGATAGTTCTAAGAATTGTTTTTCATTTATCTTAATCACAATATTAATCTCACCATAGCTCACCACGCACCATATATATACATATACACATATGTATATACACACATACACATTCACATATACATAGATCTCTACATAAACAGATGTATTTTACAAAGTTTTATAAGAAAAAGAAAGAGAATCATACATATCATATACGTAATATAGAACTATGTTCATGCTTTGTCCTGAGTTTATTGGTTAAATTAATGGATATATAAACTCACAGAAATATTCATACACACAGCCAGATGTGATGACACATACCCGTAATCCCAGTTCTTAGGAGGATAAGACAGGAGAATTGCAGGTTTGAGGCCAGCCTCAGAAATTTATCAAGACTCTCAGAAACCTAGTGAGACCTTGTTTCAAAATTAAAAACTAAAATGGGCTCGGGGTATAGCTCAGTGGTAGAATGTCCCTGGGCTTAATCCCCAGTACGACACACAAAGAAAGGAAACATTCATAAACACATGCACAGACTTGGCAAAACAGTTTCACATATATTTGTCTACATTTTATTATCTGAGTTTTCCTCTTTATATTTTATTATGAAGAAGACCGATTCTGATGAAACTGAAAAACAAATTAAAATAGTTTTTGTCATTGCAGATGATGAATGTATGAAGATTTCTGCCAAACTCAAAGCAAATGTTAAAAGTAATCTTTAAGTTCTTCATACTTACAGTTAGTTGATTTTTCAAAAAAAGGAGCCAAAAATATACCCTGGAGAAAATACAGCCTTTTTAACAAGTGGTGCTGGGAAAACTGGATATTCATATGTAGAAGAATGAAATTATATTCCTATCTCTCTCCCTGCACAAGAGTCAGCTCAAGCTGGATCAAAGACCTGTAAATTAGACCAGAAATGTTGCAATTATCAGAAGAAAGGAATAGGACCAACTCTCCAACATATAAACGCTGGTAGAGAGTTCCTCAATAAGACCCCCAAAGCTCAGGAAATGAAACTGAGAATCAATAAATGTGATGGAACCAAATTGAAAAGCTTCTGTGCAGCAAAGGAAACCATCAGGAGTCTGAAGAGAGAGCCTACAGAATAGGAGAAAATTTTGGCCAGCTACTGCTCTGATAGAGGACTAATATCTAGAATATATAAAGACCTTAAAAAAAACTAACGCTAAAAAAACAAGCAATCCAACCAAAAAAATGGTCAATTAAACTGAATAGACACTTTTCAAAAGAAAAAATATAAAAGGCCAACAAACATATAAAAATATTCAATATCATTAGCAATCAGGGAAATACAAATCAAGACTACACTGAGATTCCATCTAATTTCAGTTAGAATATCAATAATCAAGAACACAAATAATAATAAATGCTGGTGAGGATGTGGGAAGATAAGAATTCTTAGACACTTTTGGTGAGACTTCAAATTAGTCCAACCACTATGGAGATCAGTATCAAGGTTCCTCAAAACACTAGGAATGGAACCACAATATTACTCAGCTGTATAATTCTTTGGTATCTTTCTAAAAGAATTAAAGTTCAGAATACTCTAGTGATACATGCCTATCTATATTTATACAGTGCAGTTCACAATAGCCTAATTATGGAACCTGCCTAGGTGTTGATCAACAGACGAATTAATAATGAAAATGTAGATATATACAATGGAATTTTATTCAGCCATAAAGAAGAAAAAAATTATGTCATTTGCAGAAAAATGGATGGAACTAGAGAATATTGCACTAAGTGAGATAATCTAGTCTCAAATGTGAAGGGTCAAATGTTTTATATGTGGAAGCTGTACCGAAAATAGGGAACCAAAGTGACTAGATAATTAAGAAGAGTAACCAATAAAATAGTGGAAGGGGAAAGGGGGAGAGAGATGGGGAGTGGGAAAGGAAGAACTGATTTAAAAAAATTCAAATTATGCTATGCCCATATGTGAAGTAACACTACTAATCTCACTATTATTTATGGGGAGGGGAAGGGAGGGGAAGAAAGGGTGTGGGACCTGAAGGGAAACACACCATGACCAGGGTGCACGTTGGTTTGTATGACTTTGAACCTCACTATGATGTATAATACAATGTATTAATAAAAGTATTTAAAAAGTTTTAAAAGGTTTTTATTCAAAGTGCGTCACAACATCTCAAAAATTATAAATCTAATGAACTGATTTGGCAAGTGCAGAATGGTACAACTATTTTGCAGAAAGTTCAGCATTATCTTATTAAGTTACACATGTACTAACTCTATGTCCCCCAAAATTCCATTCTTAGGTTTTTAATGAACACAAATAAAAAAAAGTCCATACATAAAAAGACACATCTGAATGTTCATGTATCTGAACTATTTTAGTAAATGGACCATGAATGCATAGAATATTCATACTATGGCATGTAATTCAGAAATAGTAAGGAACAAACTCTAAATACAATACCATGAATCTCAAAAACATTAACTGAACCAAATAACACAGATCCAAGATCATATTCTATGACTCCACTCATATACAGTCCAAAAGTAGACAAAGCTAATCTTAAGATGTTATAAAAGAAAAACTGACACCCCCTGGGGAGGGATAATAACTCATAGGAACAAGAAGGAAATACCTGAGCTATGGAAATATTTTGCTTCCTATTTTATTTGATGTTATATAGATGTATGTTACTTTCAAAGCTTATCAAATAGAACATAAGAGCTGAAAACTTTATGTATAATAAACTTTAGTGGAAAAATTAAGGTTTAGAAAATATACAGTAAGCATTATAGTTAGTGAAATTTTAAATTCTCTTCTTCTATAATCACCAAACCTAGGATTATAAGAATAATCACATCTATTAGCATTGAACTGAAGTTCCATCTAGTGAATGAAGGAAAAATGGTAATGATTAAACATAAATAATTAGAGCTAATTTTTGCAGAGTGATCATATATAAATTATTACTATTAATTCATTAACTTAAGAATGTCCTTGGGAAGAGGTTTGGCAAATAAAAATAAATTTAATTAATAATCTAGTAACAGGATAGATAATTAAAATTAAAAACTAATACCATTTGCAATAGTTTCAAATATCTAGAATTTATTTTAATTAAGAGTTTGAAAATCTTCACTGAAAGCTTTAAGAAAATTATGTCCAGGGGATAGATGACTGATATGGTACAAAGATAAAATCATATCAATGTGATATATAAATTTAATGACATGTTAAATTCCAGAAATAATTAATTAATTAATTAATTTACTTATTATTTTTTGTTGCTGGGGGTTGAACCCAGGGGCATTCTACCTGAGCTACATCCCCAGCCCTGTTTTACTTCGTATTTTGAAACAGGGTCTCACAAAGTTGCGGAGGGCCGCACAACAGTAGCTAAGGCTGTTCTTGAACCTGTGATCCTCCTGTCTTAGCCTCCCAAGTTCTGGAATTATAAGTGTGTGCCACCATGCTTGGCTAATTTTTATTTTGAAAAAGAAGCTGAGATTATAATTTATTATGGAAAGCAAAATCGCCAGTAGCACACACAATACCAGTCCTCGTGAATTTGCTTCATTGGCACTGAGGAATTTTATGCTGTTTTATCATTTATCATTTATCTCCTCTTACTATTTTTACCTCATGGTCCCTATCCACTACATCATATATCAGTTTTTCATGTTTGCCTTCACTATCACTCTTTTAAAAGCACAACATCTTCTATTTACTCTGTAACTGTAGATCTCAGTGTTTTGTTTGTTGTGGTACTGAGGATTGAACTCTGGGGTGTTTTACCTCTGAGCTATATCCCCACCCCTTTTTATTTGTTATTTTGAAACAGGGTCTCCCTAAGTTACTGTGCACTGGCCTCAAACCTGAAATCCTTCTGTCTGAACCTCTCAAGTACTGGAATAGAGGCGTGCATCACCCTGCCTGGCTGTCTTAGTGTTTTTATCATGTACTTACTTTCTTGATTAAACTCTTTTACTTATTTATCAGTTTGGTCTCATTCTGTTAGCATCTTAGCCTTCATTATGGCCATATTAACCATTTCTGCCATTATTTTTCACCTTTTTCAAAGATCATATGAAATTATGTCCATTTTTGAAAGACTCTTTAGTCTTTTTTAGACTCAGCACAAATATGTTATACATTTGGTAATCATTTTGTTCTACTACATGCGATTTATTCTCTATTCTTTATCAGGACATTTCTATAGACTTGATATGATTATTATTACTTGTTAAGGTATGGCTGCCCCTCTTTGTTCATCTTCAATCAGAATTAGATCTGTCTATAAACATGGAAAATCAAATAGCATTATTTCTTTCTTAATTATCTCTCTCATACACAGACATAAAGGACAATTTGATCATACTTTCATGTGACTTAAGTGAGATGAACTAATAAACAAAACCTACCAAATCCAAAAATATAATTCCAAGACATAGCAACTTGAGTGATGATAAGCTTAAAATATACATTACACAAAGACACTTTTATAGTGTTGGTAAGTTTTTTTTAAAAAAAACTGTTTTTTTTCTCCAAACATGTGAAAATATATTGCAAAAATACATCATGGTATGATTAACATCTTTCATAGCCATTTGATCATATATATAACATGATATTAAATGTGTCCTTCATATTACAGATAAGAATTTAATTTCATCAATATAGTATTGTCTCTATCAACCTAACCTGTTTATAACCACTTTCTGAAAACATTTTATCTATTGCTTCAATTATCCTTTGGATTGTGTCTTATTCTTTCTCCCTTTTTATTCGATCTTGTGATTTCTGAATACCACCCTCGACTTTTCTCTACCATTTATTTTTTCTTTGTTACTTCTGGAAATCTAAAGGCACTCGTTTTCATCATCCCTGACTACTACCTTAAAGTCAGGAAAAGCAGGCAAGCCCACACTTCTGAATTTTCTTCATTTCCTTTCCTCTACTTAATAGTTGTCAAATAGTATTTATTGCATTTTCAACAATTCTCAGCATTAACTACAAGGAGTTCTTCCCAGATTGTGATGAACCTCAGTAACCATGTTTACAGAAGCTTCATCTGTGTACACACTGGTACATTGATACAAAGCCATATAATTACCCAGGAAGCAGAATGTCAGTGGATAACAAGCAGGCAGACTATTTTTCCCTAAAGTAATACAAAGTTCACATAAATATGGAATAGAAAAGATAGCAGGACCCTTGGAATCCAGCACAGACATTCTGGGACAGTGTTTCCTGCTTCCCTGTAACACTGGGATGATGTGTGTCTGTGACTTCCCAGTGTTCTGGAGTGTCTGTAGGCAACCTGACAGCCACTGTTCTTTTCCTAACACTCCCCACAGTGCTTAGACCCCAGTGCGTGCATCGCAGAGGTTAGTGAAGCTGGATGTCCCAACTACTGCCTTCCATATGTACATTCTATGAGGTCTAACTAAAGATGAATTATGTGAACAATATAATGTTCCCTGCCAATTTTTTCCTTTCAAATGAGAGGTCTTGGCCAGGTGTGGGGGTCCACGCCTATAATCCCAGTACTCGGGAGGCTGAGACAGGAAGATTGCCGGTTCAAGGCCAGTGTCAGCAACTTAGTGTGACCCTGTTTCCAAATAAAAAATAAAAAGGGCTGGGTGTATAGCTCAGAGGTAGAATGCCCCTGGGTTCAATCCCAAGTACCACTCATACACAAACACACACACACACACACACACACACACACACACACGCCAGAGGTCTTGGATTAAACATTCTGATTGGTTCATGAATTGTATGGCAGAATATTCACAAGAATTTTCTCCTGAGCCCGTGGTTTTGAATTTTGCATTTCCTTTCCCCCCTTGAAAACATTCTCAATATTTAGACTAAATGCAAAATTCTTTATCATGGATTTATTTTATACTCGAAATATCTTTCTCCCTGAAGAACAATCGGATCACGCCTTCACGGATCTGCTTGGTCTTCACTCCGTAGACAATTGGATTCAAGGTGGGCGGCAGCAACAGGTAGAGGTTGGCTATAAGAATGTGAACATGGTGAGGTATGGTGCGTCCCCCAAAGCGGTGAGTGAAGAAGTTGAAGAAGGCTGGGACATAGGTGATGACAATAGCACCTATGTGTGACGTGCAGGTACTGAAGGCTTTGTGGCGGGCATCTGCAGATGAAAGGTTCACTACAGCTCGGATGATCATGGTGTAAGACATGGAGATACAGAACATGTCAAAGCCCCCAATCAGCACGGCGGCTATGAGACCATAGATGGCATTAATCTTGATGTTGCCACACGATAATTTGGCCACAGACATGTGGTCACAATAGGTGTGGCGGATGAGGTTACCCCTGCAGTAGGGAAGGCGCTTGATCAGGAAAGCAAATGGGATCATGAGCAACACACTTCGAAAGAAGGTGGCCAACCCAACCTTGATAATGACAGTGTTGGTGAGGATGGTGGAGTAGCGTAGAGGGTAGCAAATGGCCACGTAGCGGTCCAGAGCCATGAGCATGAGCACGCCAGACTCCATGCCTGTGAGCATGTGGATGAAAAACATCTGTACAAGGCAAGCATTGAAGTCAATCTCTGTGAGACTGAACCACAGGATGCATAACATATTGGGGACAAATGAAGTGCACCCCGAAACATCTGTAATGGACAGCAGGGCTAGGAAGTAATACATGGGACGGTGCAGGGCCTCCTCATGGCTGATGAGATAGATAAGCCCACAGTTTCCCACCACAGCGATGATGTACATGAAGCAGAATGGCAAGGAGATCCAGACATGTGCAGCTTCAAGCCCAGGAATCCCACTGAGGATGAAGTATCTTGGTGTCAGGCTGGAGCTGTTGGCCTCCTGCATGGTGATCAATTAGAAAACATGTTACTTTCCATGCCAGTAGAGGTACCCTGTACAAGAAGAGAATAGTGAGATTATTTTCTTCCAGAGACAAAGTGTGAACATGTATTTTGCACAAGGTAAAAAATAAAGTTAGAGGAAAATGCAGTTTTGGTGCTCAGATTATATTCTTTGATCCTTCTGAGCGCTCCTAAGCCTGTCACTAAATCAAATGCATGCACACACAGTGCAAGCACAGTGTCAAAGCGCTGGCCTGGCTTGGTTTTATGCTGTAAGCTCTGTTTATATGTACCTGCTCTTATTCCCAGGCTACTCACTAATGCTTGATTTTACCCCCTCAGCCGATTTCCAAATTATGGACTCTATTCAAATAACATTGATTCTCTTAACTTCCCACATACTTTCCCTTTCTCCCAGAAATCCCTTCAGACACATCCACTGGGTTACAATCTATTATGTGAGCACCTACTTACTACACAAATGTATTATGGGACTGTACTTAATTTATATGCAAGTATAAACCTGGTAAGTCCGGATTTTCCAAATCAGAATAATCAAAGACAGAAAACATGACAAGGAGCCGGGCGTGGTGGCGCACGCTTGTAATCCCAGTACTTGGGAGACTGAGACCAGAGGATCCTGGTTCGTGGCCAGCCTCAACTACTTAGTGAGGCTCTCCGCAACTCAGCGAGACCCTGTTTCAAAATAAAAGAATAAAAAATAGGGCTGGGGGTGTAGCTCAGAAGTAAAATGCCCCTGGATTCAATCCCCAGTACCGCCATAAAAAATAAAAAAAAGAAAACATGACAAGGTAAAAATTAAATCATTAGTTATAGTTCACAAAACATGGTCATGTGCATTTTCCATTATGTGTCTATTTTTTCCTGGTTAAATATGAAGGATTTTTTGTAATCTTTACATTTGACCAATGATATTGTTAAGCTTTAATTAATTCTCATACTTTACATTCTCTTCAAACATCTATGTAGATACGTTTGATATACATATATATTATGCATACAATGCTTATATTCTGAAGCATGTTTAAATATGTATCATGCTATCAATCTGTCTATACAGAATACATAATGATAATTTTTGCCTTTTTTGGTATATTATTTTTATCTTCCAAGCAACTGTAGACAATTATACTAAGTAGGGTGGAATCCTTATTATTTTATTAGTCTGTTTTTGAGAACAGTTAGCTTCTCATCTTTCTTCTCTGAGATTCTATCTTGAAACTGTCCTGATTAAAATCATCAGACTCTAACATCTTTTTTTAAAGAAACTAAGATGGGAACCACCCACAGTTTGGTTCTAAAAGTTTCATCCTTGTGCACCACACTATACCTTCTAATTATGATGGCTGTGAGGAAAAAATGAGATCATCTTCGTAAAGGACTTAATACAGTTCCTGGAATTTAATATATATGAGTGACGAGGAGGAATGATCCGACTGACTTTAATGAGATCTGAGCCAGTGAACTCTCAATTAGCAAAATGTGACTAACTGCTGAAAACTTCTAATGCCAGTTTTCACCAACACCCATACACTCCTTCTCCCATCAGTCCAATTTTACCAAATGAAAATTAATTTTCTTACTAGCCTAAAAAAACGAAAATTATTCTTTAACTTAAACTTAAGTCTTTCCTTAGTCATTGATTATTTTAGATTACCAATCTGAATTATTCATTTTCCATAGAATTATATGTTTTATTGCAATTTCACAGCATATTTTGTATTATATTCTGCAATATTTTAATCTCCCCACAAAAGAGCTATCTTCTAATTTGTATTGCTTCTCTCTCTCCTCTCTGGTGGGATTTAGCCTAGTGTTTATATTTTTTTCTTTAACTACTAGATTGATTAAATGAAAAATTTCTCAAAATGGTGACATATAAATAATCTCGTATAAAAAAAGGTAAAGCAAAATCTTCTAGAAAGCAGGAAAATAGTAGAACTGAGTACTTTTTTCTTTTCTCCCAATATTTGGGAGGCTGATACTGGAGGATTGCAGGTTCGAGGACAGCTTCAGCAATTTAGTGAGGCCCTCAGCAACTTAGTGAGACCCTGTTTCAAAATAAAAATAAGGCTGGGGATGTAGCTCAGAGTTAGAATGCCTCTGAGTTCAATTTCTAGTATAAATAAATAGGGAAATGTATGTAGTAAATGCATATGATCGCCTTTTGTATCATTTTACATACTCTCAAGGGATATATGGCAGTGAAAGTTCCAAGAAAATAGATTTGGTTTCAAGTAATGTTGTTCATTCACACAGATAAAATATCCTTGGAAGATAATGAAACCACTGTCATCAAATGTATTTCCGCAAAGGAAAAATGACATGCATCACAAATATGGTTGTTAAGAAGTGGAGGCTGTACAAGCAATGGAATTCCTCGCAACTGCTGCACCAATTCACTTTCTTTTATTTTAATTATTTTATTAGTGCATTGCAATTACACATCATAATGAGGTTCAATGTGATAAAGACATACATGCACACAGCTCTTGGCATATTTCCCTCCACATTCCGTCCCGCATCTCCCTCCTCTCTCCTCACACAAGTTAGTGAGATTGATAGTGATACCTTCAGATGTTACCATAGTATTATTCACACTGTTTCCTTCTTCAATCCACCCTCTTCCCCTCTCTAACTCCCTCCCCTAACCCACTCCAACTACTCTACAGGTCTTTCTCTGCATTATTTAGAGCCCATTATGGTTCCTGTTTTCCAATTTAATTTCATTGGTAAAACTCTTACCACTTCGTAAGGAAAACTCCTTTACCTACAGAAAGCAGAGATTTTTTTTGTTTTTTTTTTCTTTTCTATTACTGCACAAAAATAAGCTTGCCTGTACCCATTGATCCATCCTTTATAGTAGCAATATTTTCACACATCTCATGTTTTTGTTCTCTTCTGAATCATCCAAACTCACCCTGAAGCCAGGTATTTTTAAGTTCCCATTCATGACTGATAACGCTCAGAAACTATTGTGCTATATTAATTAGGGACCCTATATAACAAACAATATTTCCTCTGGGGATTTTCCAAGCAAATGGACAAAATTTGTCTGAGCTCCACAGGTAGAGGTCCCCTGGGTCTCTGATGAAGAGGAGGTAAATTTAGCTTTGTGGAAATTAGATCTATATTTAGAATACATTTGAGCATGGGTGGGGGGGGCTGAAATTTTCACAAAGTTTTCATGCAAAGAGTGTCTGGTATTCAATGAATTGTCAACCAGAAATTATATAGGACTCCCCTTGCTTCTCAATTCCAGTTTTATAACTTTTTTCACAGCATGGGAAAAACTTTTGTAACCTTTTGTATGGTATTCAGAGCTTTCTCAAAAATACTGAGCAGCTGGGCACAGTGGGGCATTCCTGTAATCCCAGTGCTTGGGAAGTTGAGACAGGAGGATTGCCACCACACCTGGCTCTTATAATGTTTTTGCAAGGGTTTGGTATTGAGGTTATGTGACTTCGTTAAAAATGTTTGGAAGTGTTTCATCTTTAGTCTCTAGGTTTTGTTTTTGTTTTATGCTTTTACTTTTATTCGTGTGTGGTTCTGGGGATGGGGAAATACTCAACAACTAAGCTATATCCCTATCCCTATTCTCTAGTCTGTAAAAGGTATTAATGCTTTTTATACATTTATTGGTGTGTTGTAATTATACATCATAGTGAAGATCAAAGTCATACAAACAAACATGGATACAAATCTTGGTATGTTTTCCTTCAGGCCTATCCCCACTACCCACCCTCCCCATACATAGTAGTGAGACTGGCATTGATTTTTTCATACATGGACATAGCATAATTTAAGTTGTTTCTGTCACCAATTCTTCTGTTTCCCCACCCTGCCTCTATCCCCCTATCCTCTTCCACTATTCTACTGGTCACTCTCTTTAATTATCTAAAGTCCAAAAAAAGGGTTAATTCTTATTTAAATATTGGGAGAATTCACCACTCATGTCATCTGGGTCTGATGATTATATTTTTTGTAGAAAGGATTAATTATATATTTTATTTCTATAGCAGAAATAGACCTCTTTAGAATTTTTTCTGTCTTTCCTTGTCAGTTTTGGTAATTGTATTTTTCAAGAAATTCATCTATTTCATCCACCTTGTTAAATTTGTTGGCCACTTTTACTTGAATTATAACATGATAGCTTTAAGTTTTGGGGGTGTTATTGAGGAAGTCTCTACCAGTGCTTATATGTTGGAGAGTTGGTCCTATGTCCTTTTCTAGTAATTTCAAAGTCTCTGGTCTAATTTCTAGGTCTTTTATCCATCTTGTGTTAACTCTTGGGCAAGGTGAAAGATTGGGGTTTAATTCCATTCTTCTACAAATGGATAACTAGTTTTCCCAACACCATTTGTTGAAAAGGTTGTCTTTTCTCCAATGTATGTTTTTGGCACCTTTGTCAAAAATCAATTGGATATAAGTGTGAAGATTTGCTTCTGTATTTTCTATTCTGTTCCATTGACCTATATGTCTGTTTTTGTACAAATATCATGCTGTTTTTATTAGTATAGCTCTGTAGTATAACTTGAAATAAGGTATTGTGATGCCTTCCAGAACTCAGGAAATAAAAACAAGAATCAATAAATTTAATTAGGAATCATTAAATTAAAAAGCTTACATGCAGCAAAGGAAACAAGAGTATGAAGAGAAAGCCTATAGAATATGAGAATTTCTGCCAGCTACTCCTCTGATTGAGGAATAATATCTAGAATATACAAAGAACTTAAAAAACTTAACACTAAAAGGCCAAACAACCTAATAAAAATGAACAGTTGAACTGAATAGACACTTCTCAGAAGAAGAAATACAAATACAAATAAATATATGAAAAAAATTCAACATCACTAGCAATCAGGGAAATACAAATAAAAACTGCACTAATATTCTATCCAACTCCACTTAGAATGGTAACTATCAAGAATACAAATAGCCAGGTGTGGTGGTACATGCCTGTAATCCCAATACTTGAGAGGCTGACAGTAGGATCACAGGTTCGAGGTCAGTCTCAGCAATTTAGTGAGACTCTCAGCAACCAAAGAAGACCCTGTTTCAAAATAAAAAAGGGCTAGGGGTGTAGCTTGGAGGTAGAATACCCCTGGGTTTAATCCCCTATACCACACATGAAAGAAAGAAAGAAAGAAAGAAAGAGAGAGAGAGAGAGGAAAGAAAGAAAGAAAGAAAGAAAGAAAGAAAGAAAGAAAGAAAGAGAAAAGGACAATAATAAATGTTGGTGAGGATGTGGGGAAATAGGAACCCTTAAACACTGTTGTTGGTATTACAAATCACTGATCTGCTATGGAGATCAGTGTGGAGATTCCTCAGAAGACTGGAAATGGGACCACCATATGACCCAGTTACACCACTCCTTGGAATATTTCCAAAGCAATCAAAGTCAGAATATTATAATGATACATGCATATCTTTACTTATAGTAGCACAATTCACAACACCCAAATTATGGAACTAGCCTAGGTGCCCATCAACAGATGAACGGATTACAAAACTGTGGTATATACATACAATGGAATTTTATTCAGCCATAAAGAACAAAATTGTGTTGTTTGCAGGAAAATGGGTGGAACTAAAGAATATTATGTTAAGTGAGATCAGCTAGTCTCAGAAAATAAATGATTGTATGTTTTCTTTCATATGTGAAAGCTAGAGAGAAATTGGGAAATAAAAGAGACTTCAGATAAATGAGGAGAGATTCCAGTAAATAATGGAAGGAGTTTAAAGGGGGGCACTTCATGAAGAAAACAGTTCAAATAATGCTATGTATATATATGAAATTATAAACACCAATCTCAATAACATGTACAGGGAGTGGGCAAGAAAGGAGTGGGAAATGGAAGGAAACACACCAAGTGCTGTGTGTATGTATGCTCCTATCACTCTGAACCATATTATGATATATAACTATAATGCACCAATAAAATTATATATACATATTTTCTGTGGTACTGGGGAATGAACCCAGGGCATTCTACCTATCTGCTACACCCCAACCCTGTTTTATTTTTTGTTTTGAAACAGGGTCTCACTAGGTTGCTGACAGGCTCCCTAAATTGCTGAGACTGGTCTTGAACCTTCTATCCTCCTGTCTTATCCTCCCAAGTAGTGGGGATACAGGTGTGAGCCACCATGCCTGGCTAAAAGTATATTTTTAAAAAGGAGGAGCTAAATGAAGAGTGTGAGCAGTAGAATAGCGGAAGGGGTTTGGGGAAGGAGGTGGGGAGAGAGAAAAGGATAATTAATGAAGGGAACAGTTTGCTATGCCCATATTTGAAGGTATCAGTACCAATGTCACTAACATGTATGGGGTGCAGAGGGAAGTGAGGTGGGATCTGGAGGGAAGTACACCGAGTGCTGTGTGCAGGTATGTTTCCATCACTTTGAACCTCACTATGATGTATAATTACAATGCACCAGTAAAAGTATATTAAAATAAATGAAAAAGACCCCAGTATGGTGGTGCACACCTGTAATCACAGTACCTGGGAGGCTAACAAAGGAGGATAGCCGGTTCAAGGCCAGCCTCAGCAACTTAGCAAGGCCCTCAACAACTTAGCAAGACCCTGCTTTAAAATGAAACAATAAAGTAGGGTTGGGGGTGTAGTTCAGAGACAGAACACCACCAGGTTCAATCTCCAGTACAACTAACTAACTAAATAACTAACTAACTAAATAAATAAAAGAATAAACTACTAGCACAACAGCATGAATGGATCCTATACTGAATCTTATGTTGAATGAGACCAGATATAAGAGAATATATTTTCCCTTGTGTATTAATCTCAAAGAATACAAGTCTAATCTATAATGTTACCGAGCAGGTTAGGAATTATTTGGGCCTTGAAATGTAGTTGGGATTGACTGAGAAGAAGCTCAGGGAAATGTTGGGGGATGATGAAGATTTCTATATCATAATTGAATAGTCGTTGTGCATATGTCTATGTCTGTCAAAGCTTCATAAACTATCTTTACAATATGTGCCTTTTAGTATATGTGAATTATATTTCAATTGAGTTCATTTAAAAATTAACATAAATTATTGTTTCCAATAAAATGGGAACATTTTATATAATCATATCATCTTCTAATAGATGCAAATCCATAATGTCATAAAATTCAAAATCTATTTGTAAGAAATGATTACTAATCTTGGAAGAAAGGGAACATCTTTCACATAATTAAGAATATCTATAGATCTCTATAGCAAACATTGTACACAACTGTTAATCATTTGATGTTAATCCGGGATTATCTACCAGCAATGAATTATACTTTCCTGAACATCCCAAACAGACATTTCACGGTGTGTGTAGGGGTAAATTTGAAAGTAAAAGTGAGTTTTATCAAGCATCATACACACATTATTACAAATTAATGCATTATACTATAAGCATTTTTCTAATCATAATTTATTCAGAATAATAGATGTTTTATTTCACAATTTTTCATTATTATACAGTTTGCTTCTGCTGTCTACCATGTCTTCATATGATCATTTGGAACCAGGTTTCTCTACCCCCAGCAGGCTTCATTACACCCAGACATCAGTAATGAAACAAAGATACCTGTTAACACAACTGCTAAAAAATATTGCATCGAAGGGAGAGACTAACCACTGGAATAAGGCAAGAAAAATGCATTAAAAATAGAGAAGGAAGCCGGGTATGGTGGCGCACGCTGGTAATCCCAGTACTTGGGAGGCAGAGACCGGAGGATCCAGGTTCGCAGCCAACCTCAGCTACTTAGTGAGGCCCTCCACAACTTAGTGAGACCCTGTTTTAAAATAAAGAATAAAAATAGAGAAGGAAGAAACAAAATGCTCATTTTTCACAGATATGGTGATGGTACACATATAGATAATCCCAGATGTCTACACAAAAACTGGTATAATTAATAAGCAAATTTACTAAGGATACTAAATACAACATCATCTATACAATTCACTTATTTTATATCAGCATTATTTAATTTTTCAAAAATAAATGTCCAATGCCAAGTGTGTGTATAATGTACTAAGTTTTGAATAAGTTAGTATAAAGATCTGTCTCCCAAACCAATTTAACTCTAAAAGTCCAAATGCTTTCAGACCTACATAGGTACACGGTCTCTGTTGTACCTATAAAAGATTATGCCCTTAGGAGTTCTAGATTATAATGGGTCATAAAAACAGTTCCTAGGACAATTCCCAGTGGCTCAGCCAGTGTCCCTAGCATCCAGATATATCTGATTCTTAAATCTCCTTTTTTCATATTGTAAACATATAGACACACATGCACATAGAGGAAATCACTTCTCTGAGAGTACAGAAGAGAGACATTTGAAGTCTCTTCCTGACTCTACAGAAAGAGATAATAACAAGTACATTTTCCTCCCACTTCAGAATACATTACACACACACACACACACACACACACACACACACACACACACTCACACCACCACCACCACCATGCCCTCAAACACAGAATAGAAATGATCCCTCCTCTTCTTGCCTACCAAGGTCTCAACATAGGTTATATAGTCCCCCTGAAGAGCCAAGAGCATCACATAGACATGAAGGTGACTTAACCCATGGATACATCTTCAGTTTCTTGAGAAACTCCAGTAGCATTGAGGGTAAGCAGATTTCTGAATTGGGGTTACATCTTCTTATTAAAGGTATGGGTGTAGATTATGATAGCTCAGGAAGGAGGATGGACAGGAAAATTTCAGGTAGAGCTATCTCCTAACCTTTGAAAAGACACAATTAATCCTATTGTCAGGTTGCTTCTAACACTGGATTGTATGCTCCATTTTCATTTTGGATAAAACATTCTCATTTCGAGTACTGAAACATGACCCTTACTGAGAGTATTCTGAAGAGAGGTATTCAGAACCACTGGCCGTAAAAGCTAAACACAGGATTTCTGAGAAAAAAAGAATTTATTTTGTGGTGTGTAAAAAGAAAAGAGCTATAACAGACTTATTCCATAATTTTCTGATTCTTGTCTTTTCTTCCTTTCAAAGAATCACCTCCATTTCACATTATAGTCATTGTATTTTAATTATTTATCAATTTAAAATACCCCTAGAGTTTACATACTCAGCCTACATCTTCTGAAACATAAGAATATATTTTAAGGCCAGGCATGGTGGCGCATGCTTGTAATCCCAGTACTTGGAAGGCGGAGACCGGAGGATCTGGGTTCGTGAACAGCCTCAGCTACCTAGTAAGGCCCTCTGCAACTTAGTGAGACTTCAAAATAAAGAATAAAAAATAGGGCTGGGGGTGTAGTTCGGAGGCAGAATGCCCCTGGGTTCAATACCCGGTACCGCAAAAAATAGAATATATTTTAAAAAGCAATATAAATATGAGAGAGTTAATTTCATATAGTCTTAAATTTCCAATAGAGGCACCTATTGGAATGACTGGTGGGTCTCCTCCAAAATATCCAAGAGGTTCTATAAATTTCAACATTCATTTTTTTAATCAAAGAGTCTTTTATTTTCCTCCAATATTCTCCTATATAACACTACTGCTATGGCCATACTACTTCTTCCTTGTTTGTTTGTCTTATTTTTAATCTGCACATTCTAGCTCAACATAGACCACTTCTTCCAAAAGTTGTACATCCTATTTGTATCCATCCTATAGTCACGACATTGTTCTTATTTCCTTACAACATACTATCACATCAAATATTCCACTATTCATAAGTGTTGTATCTAATCACAAGTATTAAATTTTCTACTATTCATAAGTGCTTTGTAAGTCTTGTTCTCCTACAGCTTCTTTTTCTATGGAATTTTAAAATTATATTAAGAACCTACTTTATACCAGAAAAATATAGCTTTAGAGATCACATGGCTTGAGAAATATTTGATTCTATGACTCTCTGAAGTTTTAATATGGGTAGAAAATAAAGCACTGTATTCTTTTAAAATATTTTATTGGTGAATTTTAATTATACATAATAGTTGGCTTCATTGTGATATATCCATATCTGTACATAGCATAATTTGGTATTCCCTCATAACTTTCTTTTCCCTCTCTCTACTCCCCAACTGGTCTCTCTTGTATTTTCATGAGATGCCTTTTTCCTCTTTTTATTTCTAGCATCCACATATGAGATAAAATAAATGACCCTCGACTTTGAAAGTCTGGCTTATTAGCATGATGCTCTCCAGTTCCATCCACTTTCCTACAAATGACAACTTTATTCTCTTTATGGCTGAATAAAACTCTGTTGTGTGTGTGTGTGTGTGTGTGTGTGTGTGTGTATTCACCTATTTTTATCCATTCATCTATTGATGGACACCCAGGCTGGTTCCATAACTTGACTAAACTTGACCTCTGTGAATTGTGCATCTATGAACATGGGTAAGCATATGTAGCTATAGTATGCTGCTTTAAATTCATTTGGAGAAATGCTGAGGAGTGGTATAGCTGAGTTATATGATGGTTCCATTCTCTTCTGTTTGAGAAACCTCCACACTGATTTTCATAGTGGCTGCACTAATTTACAATCCCACCAATAGTATATAAATGTTCCTTTCCCCCCCATATCCTTGCCATGATTTATTATTGTGTTCTTGATGATTGCCATTCTAACTGGAGTGAGCAGAAATCTCAGTATAAATTTGATTTGCATTTCCCTGAATGGTAGACATTGAAAACGTTTTCATATGTTTGTTGGACATTTGTATTTTCTTTTGAGAAATGTTGGTTTAGTTCATATACTCATTTATTACTTGGATTATTTGGGGATATTTTTGGTATTAAGTTTCTTGAGTTTTTTTTTTTATTCTGGGTATTCATCCTCTGTTAGAAGAGTATCTGGCAAATATTCTCTCCTGTTCTGTAGGCGCTCTCTCCTTGGTCTTAATTATTTCCTTTTCTGTGCAGAAGCTTTTTAATTTGATGCTATCCCACTTGACTCTTGGTTTTATTTCCTGAACTTTAGGAGTCCTATTGAGGAAGTTGTTGTCTGTACCTACATGGTGGAGTGTTGACCCCATGTTTTCTTCTAGCAGTTGCAGTTTCTGCTTTAATTCATAGGTATTTGCTACCCTTGAGTTGACTTTTGTGCAGGATAAGAGATAGGAATCTTGTTTCACTTTTCTACATATGAATATCCAGTTCTCCTAGCATCATTTGTTAGAAAGGCTATCTTTTCTCCAAAGTATGTTTTTGGCACCTTTGTCAAGGATCACATGATTGTATTTGTGTGAGTTTGTCTCTATCTTCTGTTCTTTTCCATTGGTCTACATGTCTGTTTTTATGCAGTTTTTGTTACTATAGCTCTGCAGTCTAATTTGAAGTAGGATATTGTGATGCCTTCAGCATTGCTCTTAATGATTAGAATTGATTTCACTATTTGGGGTCTTTTATTCTTCCATATGACTTTGAGGACTGTTTTTACTAGTTCTATAAAAATATCATTGCTTTGAATCTGTATATTACTTTTGATAATATGTCCATTTGACAATATTTATTCTGCCTACCTAAGAACATGGGAGGTCTTTCCATTTTCTAATTTATTATTTAATTTCTTTCTTCAGTGTTCTATAATTTTCATTGTAGCAGTCTTTTATCTCATTGGTTAGATTTAGTCATAGGTACTTTTTGAGGCTATCGTGAATGGAATTGTTTCCTGATTTCTCTTTCAGCAGTTTCATTATTGGTGCATAGAAAACCTATTTATTGTTGTATGTTAATTTTGTGTCCTGCTACTTTGCTATATTTATCAGCTCAAAAATATTCATAAAAAAGTATTTTTCATGTCTTCAAAATACAGGATAATATCATATGCAAACAGTGATAATTTCGCTTCTTCCTTTTCTACTTGAATACCTTTAATTTATTCCTCTTTTCTAATTTTTCTGGCTAAAATCTCAAGTGCTATATTGAATAAGAGTGGTGGAAGTGGACTTACTTGCCTTGTTCCTAATTTTAGAGGAAACACTTTCAGTTTTTCCCCATTTGGCATGATGTTGGCTTTTGTTCTAAAGAGAATGTCAATTGATTTAGTTTAAGCTGATAAGCATCTTTATTCTCATTGAGCTAGACTTTAGAGTCTAATAAGACTCCAATATTAGAAAAATATTGCTTTTCGTAAATTATTGCATTTCCAATTATTCTTCATTATCTATTTACTTTGGTACTAATAAAGTAGGTAGTCTTTTGATTATATTAGGAAGGGGGTTATTTTTTTACTTTTAATATCATTCTGATTAACTGTACTTATTGATAGAAGGGGAAAAGTATATTTTTTCTGCAGTTAAATTTCTGAAGACAATGCAGGGCTTGTTTGGGAGTAAAACTAAATTGAAATCACTGTCAGTATCTCTGTTAGGTTAAACTGATTAACTTTGAAATGTGGGTCATAAGAACCACTGATGTTTGTTACACATTCCAGAACAGCATAGGCATCTCTGACTAGGATGGTGAACACCTGGAACACAGCAAATACTTAATAAATCCGTGATCATATTGTCCAGTTAGTGGCCAATTTAAGCCTGGAGAATGGACTACCTTATTAAAGAAAGAAACTAGGCACATTCAGATGCAGACACATTGTCCAGACTGCCAGTTCATCTTGTCAATATCTGTTGCTCAAGGCATGGACTCCAACAGAGTATGAAACCCATGTAAAACTTACACAAGCACATATAGTCATTGATCTACAAGAAAGACAAATTAGCCATGATGGGGAAGAAAGCCCTGCTTGTTACTCTCTAATTGTTTTTGTTTTTCTGTTCACAGAGGCAATTCTGTGAATGCTCTATCATGAACTTCCAACAGTCATTATGTCATTTCTAAATGACACAAGCCTGACTCCTGCTTCATTCATTCTAAATGGCATCCCTGGTCTGGAAGAGGTGCATCTCTGGATCTCCTTCCCCTTCTGTACCATGTACAGCATTGCCCTTACAGGGAACTTTGGCCTTATATACCTCATCTACTACGAAGAGATCTTACACAGACCTATGTACATCTTCCTAGCCCTTCTGTCCTTCACAGATGTGCTCATGTGCACCAGCACACTCCCCAAAACTCTCTGTATATTGTGGTTCAACCTCAAGGAGATTGATTTTAAGGCTTGCTTGGCCCAGATGTTCTTTGTGCACACCTTCACAGGAATGGAGTCTGGGGTGCTCATGCTCATGGCCCTGGACCGCTACGTGGCCATCTGCTACCCATTGCGCTACGCCACCATCCTCACTAATGCTGTCATTGCCAAAGCCGGGCTCCTCACTTTTCTCAGGGGCGTGATGCTTGTTACCCCTTTCACCTTTCTCACAAAGCACCTGCCCTACTGCAGGGGTAATGTTATCCACAATACCTACTGCGACCACATGTCTGTCGCCAAGATCTCCTGTGGGAACGTGCAGATCAATGCCATCTACGGTCTGATGGTGGCCCTTCTCATTGGGGGCTTTGACATCTTGTGCATCACAGTCTCTTACACTATGATTCTCCGGGCAGTTGTGAGTCTGTCATCCACTGATGCTCGACAGAAGGCTTTTGGCACCTGCACTGCCCACCTCTGTGCCATCATCATCACCTACGTCCCAGCCTTATTCACCTTCTTCACACACCGCTTCGGGGGACACACCATCCCTCCTCATGTACACATCATCATAGCTAATCTGTATCTACTCATGCCTCCCACAATGAACCCCATTGTATATGGGGTGAAGACCAAGCAGATCCGAGACAGCGTCATTCGGTTCTTGGTTAAGGGAAAGGAGGCTTTGTCTCATAACACTTAAATAGGATCTTCTGAAAAGTCAGAGTTCCCTTAGCCAGGTTCAGATCACCAAATCAATAGGAAGCCCTCCAAATGAAACCTGATTATCTAGCCACAGGATATACTTTTATGGTACTCAGATTCTTCTACCTTTTTTGAAAGTCCAAGCCCTTGATCCTTTGTTAAGAAATTCAAAGCCTTTTTACTCAGTGGACTTAATAATTGGATCACTAGGACTGAAGTCAAACATCTTAAAAATTTTAGATCCCTGGGAATATATAACTCATGTTCATTAATATCTGAGCTAATTTATTTATCTCCACATTCTCCTGTCCAAACCATTTGGAGTTCATTCTTATATCCCACATTCTCATCTTTTGCTTTCTATCTCAACATTGCCAACTGTTTCTCCAGTTGCAATTCATTTATATGTGCATTAGAAAACTTTTAAGAGCTTTAAATTGCTATATATTCAATACTCAGGAGCTGCCGGGCGTGGTGGCGCACACTTGTAATCCCAGTACTTGGGAGGCTGAGACAGGAGGATCGCAGGTTCGCGGCCAGCCTCGGCTACTTAGTGAGGCCCTCCGAGACTGTGAGACCCTGTTTCAAAATAAAGAACAAAAAATAGGGCTGGGGGTGTAGCTCGGAGGTAGAATGTCCCTGGGTTCAATCCCCAGTACCAAAAAAATACCCAGGAGCTAAAGATAACATGTGTCCATCAACCTTAGACTATATAAATAATTGTGTTTTATTCAAATATAAATAATGAATGAAAAAGACAAGGAATTATATGTTTTCATTTATATAAAGTTCAAAAGTGGGGAAAATTAATTTATGGTATTAGGCATTAAGATAATGTTTATCTTCCAGAAGGAAATGTGATGTAAGGAAGGGTGCTGCAGGGGTGCTCCGTAGGTTCTCCACCTGGATGGTAGCTACAGGGTGGTTCAACATGGCTATATGTCATGAATTAGCACTTATGATGTATGCATCTTTTTTGCATGCATACTATATTTCAATAAAATGTTCATTTCAAATAACATTTCTTGAAAACAACTCTCTGAACCTCCAAACTATGAACTATTTTCTTGCCTGCTCTACTTCTGTGTATGACTTAGAAAACATGCACACTTTCTTCTCTTTCATGAGTATGTCAAATTTGGTGTATACTATATGTATATATTTGTATGAATTATAATCAAAGACAAGACCACTATAAAAAATAAAAACTTTGCCTTGAAAAATCACCTCCATCTAGTTCCTTTTCTGAGGAAGCCTCCTTTTTTAAAAAATGTGCTTTTATCGGTGCATTATAGTCTCACATCACAATGGACATCAATTTGACAGTAACATACATGCACACAGCTTTTGGTGTCCCCCCACCCCCGAGTACAGAGTACTGAGATTGACATTGGTATATTCTCATATGTACACATAGTCAGTGGTAGTAATTCCATTGATGAACTTCATTCTTCCCCTTCCCCTTCCCTTAGACAACTTCCCTGGCTCCATTGAGGCTTCTCCACCATTGTATCCCCCCTACTCCCTAGCTTGTTCATATTAGAGAAAAACATATGACCCTTCTCTGTGATTGGCTAATCTCACTTAAAATAATGTTCTCCAGGACCTTCCATTTTCTTGTAGATAATATTATTTTGTTCTTCTTTATTGCTGAGTAGAATTCCATTGTGTGGATATTCCATAATTGTATAATCCATTCATCTGTTGATGGACACCTAGGTTGGTTCCATAATTTAGCTATTGTAAATTGTGCTGCTATGAACATGGGTATGCTTATATTACTGTAGTTTTCTGGTTTCAATCCCTTTGGAATGATGCCCAGTAGTGGTATAGCTGGATCATGTGGTGGATCCATTCTCAGTTTTCTGAGGAATCTCCACACTGATCTCCATAGTGGTTGGACTAGTTTGCAATCCCACCAACAGTGTAGAAGAGTTCCTACTTCCCCACATCCTCACCAACATTTATTGTTATTTGACTTCTTAATGATTGCCATTCTGATTGGGGTTAGATGAAATCTTAGAGTAGTTTTAATTTGCATTTCCCTGGTTGCTAATGATGTTGAACATTTTTCCATGTAGCTATTGGCCATTTGTATCTCTTCTTTCATGAAGTATCTATTCAATTCAGTTGCCTACTTCTTGATAGGGTTATTTGCTTTTTTAGTGTGAAGTCAGGGAAGGGGAAGGGAAAAATGAAGTTCATTAATGGAATTACTACTATCGACCATGTGTAAAGTCTTTTAAGTTCTCTGTATATTCCAGAATTAGTCTTCTGTCAGAGGGATAGCTGACAAAGATCTACTAGAACTGATTAACAAATTCAGCAAAGTAGCAGGATACAAGATCAACCTAAAAAATCAGTAGCTTTCATATATGACAACCATGAATACACTGAGAAAGAAATCCAGAAAACAATTCCATTCACAATAACTTCAAAACCAATCAAATACCTAGGAATAAACCTAACCAAAGTGGTAAAAGACCTCTACAATGAAAACTATTGAACGCTGAAGAAAGAAATTGAAGAAGCTCTTAGAAGATGGAAAGATCTCCCTTGCTCTTGGATAGGCAGAATAATATTGTCAAAATGGCCATTATGCCAAAAGTGATCTACAGAGTCAATGCAATCCCTATCAAAATACCAATGTCATTTTTCACAGATCTAGAAAAATCAGTCATTAATTTCATATGGAGAAACAAAAGACCCAGAAGAACCAAAGCAATTCTCAGCAATAAGAACCATGAAGGAGGCATCACAATCCCTGACTTTAAATGATACTACAAAGCTATAGTAATAAAATCAGCATGGTATTGGCACAAAAACAGAAACATAGACCAATGGAACAGAATAGAAGATACAGAAACAAATCCACAAAATTATAATAAATTGATTTTTGACAAAGGTGCCAGACACATATGTTGGAGAAAGGACAGTATTTTCAACAAATGGTGTCGGGAAAACAGGTTATCTACCTGTAGAAAAATGGAACTAAATCTTTACCTCTCACCCTGCACAAGAGTCAACTCAAGATGGATCAAAGACCTGGAAGTTAGACCAGAGACTGTGAAATTACTAGAGGAGGGCATAGGTTCAACACTCCAACATGTAGGCACAAGTACAAACTTCCTCAACAAGACCCCCAAAGCCCAGGAAACTAAAACAAGAATTAACTGGTGGGATAGCATTAAACTACAAAGCTTCTGCTCATCAAAGGAAACAATCAAGAGTCTAAAGAGAAAGCCTATGGAATGGCTGAAGAAGCCTCTTTAAATTATCGCGTTTATGTGTATATTTTTGTTCTTCTCGCTGGTAATTATTTTTTACTCCAAGTTATGTTTGAACTTTAATTAGATTGACAACTATTATGTTTTAAACAATGAGAATTTAATTCAATTACTATATCAGTCACTTCTCCCTCAAAATATTATTTGTATATTGTGTAATATATATATATATATATAAAACCTCACACATGAAATATATACATGTACAGTTTCCTTTTTTTCCACTACCTTAAACCTCAGTGTCAGCCCATTATCTTCCATTTTCTTCTTAAAATCACTACTACCTGCTATGATTCTGGAAATCTTTCTGAATTTGTTTGTAATTTGATTGTAATAATCAAAAACTAATAAATAGTATTTGAATTGCTATAATTATGTCAATATAATTCTGAGTGTTGAGTATGAATATTGAACACTTTATAGCCAAGTAGGGATTATAGTTCCTTCTGTTTTGGTCCAATAACTATCATCTTTATTATGCATAAAATACAAGTATCAATATATTTTCAGAAATATCTAAGAATTTACTGAACTGAATAAACAAGGAAAGGATTTGTATGAAAAGGAAGCATCTGGAAAGCAAATGTCCAACTTTTAGAGAAGCACACCAAGTGCTGTGTATGTTTCTATCACTCTGAAGCAAATTATGATGTACCAATAAAGTTTATTTAAAAAGAAAATTGTTAAACGGAAAATTTGCAAACCACTATAAACTATTTTATTTTTTGAATTTAATATTTGAATGACACACAGTAATAGTAATAAATATTTACTGGTAAAATATGACACTTTGATACATGTAGACATAGTTTTATGATCAAACTGGGGTAGTTAACACAACCATCACCATAAGCATTTATTATTTATTTCTGGTAATAACACTCAAAATCCTTTCTTCCAGTTATTTTGAAATATACAACACATTATTGTTAACCATAGTTCCCCTACTGTGCAGTAGAACATCAGATATTATCCCTCCTACTTCACTGTGACCTTGTATTCATTGACCCACCTTTTCTCTTGCTCACATTCCTCTCTACTTTCCCAGTCTCTGGCAATCACTCTTCTCAACTTCTATAACTTTTTTTTAATATTTCACACATGCCTGCAATCACGTGGTATTTGTTTCTCTGTGCCTGGCTTCATTTACCATGATATTCTCCAGATTCATCCGTGTTGCCACTAATGATAGCATTTCTTCCTTTTTATGGACAAATAGCATTCTATTGTATGTATACACTATATTTTCTTTATGGATTTATCCACTGTTGTGCACATAGATCCATTCAATATCTTGGTTCACCTTGGTTTCTGTGCACTGTAGTATACTGAAACATGGGAGTCCATATGGCTCTTCATGGCTCACATTAATTTCATTTCCTTTGGATATATACCCAGTAATGGAATTACTAGAATATATGGCAGTTCTACTTTTAATTTTTTGAGGAACCTTCATACTATTCTCCATAATGACTATACTACACTATAAAATATTTTCTGTAGCTAAATTCAAAAATAGTATTTTATGCAGTATGGATTTTGTAGGTGTCAGGTTAAATGGTCAGTGATACCTACATTAAGTATTATATTAGGTATTGATCTTCTTTTCTATCCACCTCTACTGAGCATTCTACCCACCCAGCTTGCAGTTTTAGGACAGCCAAAGCTCATTCTTGCTGATTAGTCCTAATCTCTGCACTGAGTCCCTTATATGAGACTTGTTTGGATTTTGGTAAATTGGGGAGTGTTGATTGGTATTACAGTGAAGCATTTGGAATGAGTGCTGCTCTGTGTCTGTCATAAAGGTGGAAAAGACAATAATTTGAAGGGAATTAAATATGTAAGAGTCCTTCTTTAAATGGTGCCTTTTGTAACCTTTAATGCTGAGGTACAGAGCTACTTTACTTTTTAGTATTTCACAAAAAAGTGACATAAAAGTATGGATTTTAAAGCTTTTCTCCAAATGTAACTTGTCCCTAGATTCTGAAATGCCTGAAAGTTATTACAATGTAACCCATACAGAAATGTGTTTTTCCCATAAAACTGTTTAATAAAAGTATTACATAACAACAAAAATAAGTGTTTTATGAAAGACCAGTAAATGCAAAAATACCTAGAATATTTATTTACATAAGACTCAAACTTGGACACACCACTATGAGAATGTGTGATATACTCTCTCAGAAAATTTAATATAAAATGCATTATTATTAACTATAGGCATCATGCTATACATTAGCTTTCCGGAACTTATTTGTCTTATAACTGTAAGTGTATATCCTTTGACCATCCTCTCCCTATTTTCCTTACTCCCCTGACTCCTTTCTGTTCTCTGTTGCTATGAATTTGACTGTTTTTAGATGCCATATATAAGCGAGATCATGAAGTATGTCTTTCTTTGTCTGGCTTATTTCATTTAGCATATTTTCCAGGTTCATGCATGTTGTCATAAGTGGTCAGGTTTCTTTTTTTTAACTCTTTTTAAAAATATTCATAAATGAAAGCAACGAGTGATGACACAGCCTGTGAATTATGATCATAGTTTTCAGGGGAAATAAAGCATTGAATATGCATAGATATAAGTACACAAAATTCTAAGAGCAGGTGTTTATGACTACTAGAAATATGTTACTAAAAATGCCTTCCTTGTTATTATTTTCTCTTTTCAATGAATGAGCACACACCATTTTGGGATAAATAAAAATTCATGAAACCACACATACATATACACCTTTATTTTTAGTTGCCTTTAACAAGAATTTCCAACTTCTAGTTTTCATGGTGGGACACCTGAGCCATGGGAGTTACTTTCTGGACTAGGCTCCTTTGAGGGCCAGCTATGGTTGAGAAGTCCTTCAAAAAAATGGATAAAACTTTGTATCATGCTTTCCCTTAGGGCTCTATGGTTTGGGAGAGTTCTTAATCCTTGTTTCACATTGAAACTTGGGACTTCTGAGGATATAAGGGATTATGCCCTTTTCCTGTGGGATCTCGGTAGGGCTAAGCACTCTGAGCCACAGTCTATAAGGTGAAGCCAGGTGCTGCCATCACACATTCCTGGGCCCTGTCTCTGGCGTGCACACCTTCCATGTTTCTTCTTATTTGCAGCTGCATTGTGAGTAAGGGATGATTTCTGCATGCCTGTCATTCCAATCCTAGGCTTACTGTGCAACAAAGCTTAGAATTGCTTCAGTCTATTTGTGTCATCATAGGAATCAAAGACACTGACCTACAGAGGATGTTGTTGGTGATTTCATAGCCTGAAAAGTTAGAAAGAATGTTTGTTCCACATTCAAAGCAGAGATAGTACTTGTATAGGAAGTGTGCTCTTGTTGGCTAAAGATATAGGTCAGATGCTCTCAAAACCTCCATTAGAGTTTAAAGAACATTTATCCTTATAATTATTCATTTTAAAAATATATATTCTGCAGTGCCAGAGACTGGACTTTAGATGACAAATCTAAGATCCCTTAAATCAGGAAAAGATAAATAGGTCCATGCTTTCCTCTCTAAGTCACTAGTCTGTCCTTCCCCATCCCCTTCCTTTTATTCAGTTCAGTCATATGACTTGTCAATCAATACAGCTCCAATTTATTAACTATTCTTTTTTTAATTCAGGAACTATCCTCACTTATGAGGCAACATAGGTAGCAAATTTGGCCAATACACTAAAGCAGCTCACAGGTCAGTAAATGGATAGGGCAAACATAAGTTGTTCTGGCACAGGTCTTCAGGTTATAATTATCATGAAAAAAATGGAGAAACTGTGAGGGTAGTAAAGGGGAAGAAAGGGGAACTTCAAACAATGGGGGAAAACCCACCAAATGCTGTGTGCATATATATCACTGTCACTATGAACTACATTGTGATGTGAGACTGTAATGCACCAATATAAGTATAAAAAAAAGAAAGGTTGGAATGTGATTGCTTCACCAGTATTTAGGGCTGAAAGCATGGAATCCTGTCTTTCTGCAAGTTATTGAGTATAGTGTCCTGGTTAGATAAAAGAGCTACGATGATATTGAATTGATAGACTCATCATAAGAATGTGATTAAATTAACAAATTAAGGTAAATAGATTAAACAGATAAACATAGATAATAGAATAGAACTTCTGCTATTTTTCCCATGGGGATGTGGATAAATATTTGAGTTGGTATTCAAATTTGCTATTTATGTGTATGATAAGCATAAAGTCACCTGAGTAGATACACACTCCTTTTGACAAGTACCTAAGGATATATTGCTGGCCACACATGTTGGCTGCTTAATGGATATTTTTTTAAAATGTAAGAAATAGAATTTGGTGAATTTAATTAAGAGTCCACACACTGAGGATATTCAGGTTCAGTGGTAGTAGTTTGTGTCACTAAAATATGGAATTTGACATTTCAGGAACAATAATTAGAGAACAATAATTTCAGAACAATAATTAGAGCAAAGAAGAAATAGTATCAGAGAATCTAGAAATCTTTTTTCTGAATTCAGCTTATTCTGCACATTCTAGCCAGGGATTGGGGAAATGGTTGTTCAAATGCCTGATAGGATTCTACTGTGTGTCTTAGTACCTCAGCTCCTCAGATGAAAAAGGCAGCCCTAGGCCATCACTAGAGAAGCTAGCACAAAAGTAAAGAGGAAATGAGAAAGCAAAACTCCTTGGCTTTCCTAGCTTATAAACACTTCCTGACTCATTTGGATTTTTCTGGAAGCTGGTATCAGGTGATAATCCAAAAGATCTTGTTTTCTAACAGCCAGAGACAACAATGGATGCTACATGCATTTTGTGTCAAATGGATGCCCAGCATGAGATGCGAAGACATGATGAACAGCAGCAGTGAACAGCATCAACCACAGTACTTTCCACCTAGATCAGGTAATGGACCTTTTGCCTTCGAGGAGGGAGGAGAATCGTGATGGACATGAGATGTTGTGGTGCAGCGTATGTTGATGTGGTGTGCTGCTTTGTTGTCAACACATGTCTATATCGTCTCCTTCTTACTTCCCCAGAAACAAGCAAAAATAAGGAAGTGGAGGAAGTTCCGGTAAGTCTGAATTGTACTGATTGCCAAATTATCTCCCCCTTAGAAAAAATGCAAATCATCCTCACAATGCTCATTCTGTTTACCTGGACGATCCCTGGAATGCTGAGCAAGGGGGCAATTGTAAGATGCAGGACCTTGAGAGGTCCCACTTTGGAAACACATAGTCCCATCTTCTTCCAGGAAAAAAAAAGATATACAAGAAAACAAATAAATGAAAAGTCAAACAAGTGAGAAAATAAATCACCGATCCACTGCTGCTTGTTAGTACATAAGTCCTAAATTAATGTCTTTATAAGGGTTTTGTTTAGTGAAATTGAAGTGCAGTCAGAGTTAGAAAAATCTGGATTTCACTCTGAATTAATCACTAATAGCTTTGGATAAACAAATTAAAAATCTTATCCTAAAGCTGGGAATGTAATGACAATAGATCACCCTCAACTCTAGAATTCAAGTCTTCTTTAAAGAGAGTGGCATTCTATGTCAATATTCAAAGAACAGCTATCAAGATAAGTATACGGCATTAAG
>PVJS01014126.1:0-40909 GCA_004027185.1 Glis glis
TATAATGATACAAAAGAAAAGTGATGTGTCAGTCATATTACAAAAGGATCTGAGTAAGAGTTCACTATATGTAAGATGTAATAAAGGCATACTTACTTTGAAAAACATTAGAATGAAGACCAGGCGTCTGGACATAGTGGCGCCCAACTGTCATCCCAGTACTTGGGAGGCTGAGACAGGAGGATAGCAGGTTCGAAGCCAGCCTCAGCAGTTTAGTGAGGCCCTGTTTCAAAATAAAAAAAATTTAAAAGTTAGGGTATAGCTTGGACGTAGAATGCCTCTGGGTTTAATCCCCAGTACCAAAAAAAAAAAAAAAAAGAAAAAAGAAAGATCATGCAATGTCATGTGCTATGTTTTTAAAAGCAGTATTTGCTTTTTGTTGTTTTTTAGTTCAAGGCAATTCCAGGCTCAGATTTCTTTCTAAGAACAATTTTGGAATAATTTTTACTCAGTTCTTCCAATGACAGAAAGTTGGATACAGCCCATTGTACAAGACTATATACCATTTGGGGTTGGAAAGATGTGAGAAAAAGCCCAATGTGAGATAAAAAAAAAATTATAGGTCTTGTCTATGTCCTGCTTTCTTCTAGCTGGAATAGGTTGAAAAAATTTGTTTATTTTCCTGAAATACTATTGACTCGTTTTCCTAAGCATTTAATGAAAAGTCACAAAGCAGGACGGTGTAAGGAGAAACACATCACGAGTCAAAATAGGCGTATGTTGCCTGTAGGATTATCTGATAAATCAGGATTTTATGTTCCTCCTTGGAAACATCCAAAAAGAGAAATATCACTTCCCAACTTAATTTCAAAGTGAAAACTCAAAAAAATTGATTTTAAGTTACCCTGCAAACAAAAAGGCTCAGCTTATATCAGATAATCATTATGTCATAACAATTTAAACTATGAGACTGTATTTAAATCAGGGATAAGGAATAAATTAAGCTATAAATGTAATGAGCATTGAAGACATATAGATTATAGAATTACCTCTTCTTTAGGAGAAAATATGAAGAAATGGCTTTAAGTGATTTGTGAATGGCATTTTAAGTCTAACTCCTAATATTACTTAGTCTGGGTTAATTATTCAATTAATGAAACAGCAATAACTTTACTTCTAAATTCAATTAGTTGTCTAGAGATTGTAATTAGCAGTGTAAGAGTTAAACTCTAGAAATATTTTAAAAAACTAAGCTAGTATTCCAAAATGACATATATTTGATAGCTTTAAAGTACATGAACTTAAGAGACTTATATTAGTCCTAGTTATGTAAGGTTAGACATCACCCAGCTTCCAAATATTATCGCAGAGTATTTGTTTTAAATCTGCCATGAAAACTTGCCCATAGTCAAAACATGAGTTTTAGCAGATGAGAGAAAATGATCCTGGTGTCTTGAATCACACTTTCTCAGCAAATGAGTCACAGAAACCTGTGAGGGCAGTATGCCAGCAACTCCAAATTAATTTCATTACCAAATTAAATAAATACAACTTTACTAATGTAAGATATTATTTTCATTTGAGCTAATGCTTTAAACAGTATGAATTATGCTTTTAAAAGAGCTTAAATATGTATGTATATATTAGTATGTACCAATTTTCCACATGCATGGATCAATAAAATTAATTCTTCAAAAGGCAAAGTTCTTAACCTACCCCCAAACAAGAATACTCCCCTAAAATGTTAAAGGGATGCTCTTTTTTTCTAATCCTATGTATATGAGATGCATACAACAAACACTTGTTGATATAGGGTATCACTTTTAAAACACAGTTGAACCAATATAACTAGACAGTATATGAATAATACAATTTTATCCAGATTTGTATAAAACCTAAAATATTATTGTCAAGTCAAAACTATTTCAGCAAAGCATCTATGTGTAAAATCATAATCTCAACTAAATTAAAATCTCAGATCTCTATCACTTAACTTCACCAAAACATCTTCAGTGTCTGCTGACTTTTAAAAAATTCCATTTCTTCCTCTGTAAATGCAAATTACTGGTAATTTGGTACTGTTTTTGTCCTCCCTAAGATTTCTTTCAGCTAGTTAAAGAATGGAAGTGAATCCTAAATTAAGGTTTTTATTTAAATTAAGATTCCATTTTTTTAAATGGAAGCTTATTTTCAGAAGTTAGAAAAAATATTATTTCTGATCTAAACGGGTTTCCCTGGACACAGTCTAGCTACCCAAAACAAAGTTGGAGAATGGTATTAAAACATGCATGGAAATGCTTCATGGTTTAAACTCAATAGTCATGTCAGAATATAAACAGGCATTAATATAAAACTGTCTATGAGTCTTGATATATTACCTGTAGAAACTTAAGTTTCTACAATAAATTTCTTAAATAAATTTCTTCATTAGTACAAATTTTAAAGTCAAAATTTAAACCAATATTTCATGTTTTAATCTAGAGGTTATTGTAACAGTTACATAATAGAAATTATTACTGTTTCTCAAAACTATACTTTTATAAATTTTGATACTTTAAAATAAGTGAATCAAGGAAGTGACAATTTATTTCCATCACTTATAATCTTATCTAAAGTTACTTTTAAAAATAACATCATGCTTATTTAAGTCCAGGGACCATACTTAAATATTTTAAAATATTAGCTCATTAAAAATAGTAATCACAAAGGTAAAACCAAGTACCTCATCTAAACCACTTTAGTTTTCCAGATAAAACCTGCAGAGGTTTAGTTCTGCTTTGAAACTTTCCCCCATAATGTCCTGAACTACGACCCGTCACCTCACCATCTCCACCTAAATGGCGGCATAAAAACAATGGCTAAAAATTCGTTTCTTCATTAAGTCTCCCAGTACCACATTCTGTTTATTTGCTGCAGTCGGTCTCTAAAGATGTTCTGAGTCTTTAAAAGTTCAATGCCTAAAGTCTAAATTCTTTTGAGATACATTATGTACAAGTTTTGACTTTTAAAATGCACTGGGCTACAATGCTTTTGTTAAAATACTTTATATTCAAGAAAGGGGAAAAAAGGCAATGCTCTCAAATTTCCACAGACGCTGAAGCTTCTCAAGTTTTATAGTTCAAATTCTTCCTATAGAAGAAAGCATTGGAGCAACGACACAAGGACGACGCTGGAAAGTGGAATTTCCTTAGAATGTGGATGCATAATGATAAACATAAGTGACTGGACGCGCAGTGCTGGGTCACCTCAGGAACGCGCCGCTCCCTGCAAGGTAGGACTGCTGGTGTGCCTGGCACCAGGACCTTCATAATACTCCTGAAAAGCGACTTTTGATGATCCTGCAGAGCATTCAATTTTCTGCTTGTTTTTCCACAAAATTCTTCGTGTAGCAGTCTACCACCACCAAATGGTGTTCAGAATGCAGAAATCAATCCTGCCTAACGCGACCTGACGATTTCCTTTGTCTCATGACAGAGAAAACATTTTGTTTCAGAATTTGGGGGACTGAAACTCCATTAAAAGGATTTCTCTTAGGATTTGTCACTGTCCCAATTTAGCAACCCGTTTTTAAGTTTCAAGACTAATTATAAACTGAAACTATGAGAAAAGAGTGATTTCTCTCTAACTGGCATCTTTCTAAAAAGTTTGAGAAGCTGCATTTAAAAATAAAAGGATGGCTAAAAGATTTGTTATTTTACAAATTATACTCTTGATAAAACATTAAGGTTTTTCAATGGGATTTTCTTTCTCTTCAAATATGTAAAATTTATATTTTGTTGTTTATGCTTAAAAGAATGTCAAAACAACTTGCTAAACACAAAAAAGGCAAGCAAAAGGGAAAAACAGAAGTCTATTTTACTTTATCTGCATAATGCCAAAAGAGATATGTCGATGTTTTTATTGGAATTAAAGATACTTTAAAAAAAAAACTTAATCCAGGGTGCCACAGCATCACAACCTTTAAAGTTTGGCTTCACTGAATGAATAAATCACAGCCAGTTATTGTTCAACAGCTTAATTCTGGTCAGTAGATTATTGAAATTTTACTAACAAAGCAGAGCAAAAATAAATGTTAAATGTAATCAATTATTAGGGAGGTGCAGTCAAAAAGTTGACCCAAACTGTTAATTGTTAATAGAACCACCTACTAGTAAATTTATCTTTGTACTCCTAAAGTTTAATAATTGAAAAAATTAACAAAGAAAACAAGTTTCTGGCAGTAATTATCAGACCTAAGAAAAAGCTTGTAAGTTGCTCTCATTATTTATTTGCAGATGACTTTTGCAAACATGGTCAGATAAATCTATTCATTAAAACAAATCTGGCAACTGTAATTAGATAGTATCCAATTAAAATAAAATGCAGAATTCACAATATATTTTCCTCTCTACTGTATTTACATATCTATGTTTCTGCCTTTAAAGTCAGTTGCTATTTCTTACAAAGAAACTTTTCAGGTTAAATGTCTATGAATTTCATGCACATATTTTCATGTTAGAATTTCAAGAATCAGGAGACATTTCAGAACTAGGGGAAAAATACACATGCCTCATTTTTACTACCATAATTGGGTGCATGGTATGCTGATAAGGTGAACCCGATTCTGCACATGTTCTCACAAAGGCTGCACTGCTTGCTCAACGCAGACAAATTTCTAATAAGTATGATAAAACCATAGATCCATTAACAAAGGGGTAGTGATTGGGCTCTGTTTCTGGATATTTTTATAGTTAAGTTTAAAAATATAAGATTAGAAATATCCAAAGGTGCTATAAATGAATAAATTTAGATGAACTAAATTTGGGGTTCATATAGAAGGGTAATATTCACATATTTTATTTAGATGGACCAGAACTTTTAATTAATATGTTTTTTCTACTTCCCTGGGGCTGAACTACATAAATTCCATCAGGTCCCTCAGTAAGAATCAGCGGCTAAGACACATAGCACTGATTTCCCCCGCGGAGATCATAGGAGTTTACACACTTGTCACATAGCAGAGATAATGATGCCTGCGAGCACATGTGGACACACAGGAACAATCCCATGTGTAATTAACACACCCAGTGAATATCCAGAGAAGCAACATGGTGAATGACAGAAAAAGAAATTCAATTGTCCAAATGCTTACGGGTTCAAAAATGAACATGCACACGCATACAGAGAACAAAATCCCACGCGCTTAGTAACCTGGACTTATAGTAACCAAGGAGATATTCTTATTTAATAATAAAGTGGTATGACCATATATAGTCTCATTTAATATGTCTGTCAACTCTACATAGTGGTGACACATAAGGAACTGACGCTGGGGGAGATGAGGTGAGGTGACCACTCTCACTCGGTGCACCTGGTTTGTTGCTATTTGCACCCCGGCTCCTTGTTAATCTCAGATGTGCCCTGAAAAAGACTTGTGATTTAAAGTGTTCTGTCTTGCTTGGACGCAAGGTGAATTCTGCACCCAGCGCTACCATCACACCTGCGAAAGATAAACTAGGGGAATTATCAGCTTGTCAAGTCCAATCAGGACTTTTAAACTTTTATAAGAAGGTAGCAGTGTAGTGTCTTTTGTAGGGGAAAGGGGACAGCCACTGGGAAACAGATGGACCTCTCAGAGTTATCGTAGGTTAAGCTTGGATTTATAGGTTTCAGGAGGGGGGTTTAAGATACTTTCTGGGAAGATGTGTAAATAAAAGGGTGTGCATGAAGGGAACTTGTTTCTAGTTAATTCCCAGCAACTTAAGTGCAAGACGTGAGCTGCGACTGGAGTTCTAAAACTGATTTTGAAGTCTCAGGAAAAATTGGAGGTTCAACTTATGATAGGCTGTAAGCTTAAAGTTTTTTCTACTGTAAGTTTAAACATAGCATTGAAGTGCTTCATTAAGAAATTACACTGCTTCCTTTCATTTATTTTCTTATCTATGATGTAATCTAGATGAATTTATGTACCTAATTTGATTAAAATGTGGCATCTTTTTAACAGATTGGAAAAATATTTTTGATAAACATATTTTACAAGTTTTATCCTAGCCTAACTTCAACTGGCTTAGGAAATTTCATACTCTCCTCACTGTAAATATTTTATAGCCATTCTCCATGATTAACTCATTTTGTAGAACTCTAATACTACAGCACAAAATTTCCAAAGTATTTAAATGTCTTTTGAGAATAAAATTAAATTCCCTTTTGCAATTAAAACAACAGACAATAACACAAGCCACTGCAATTAAATTAATCTTAAATTAAAATGTAAATACAAGTGCAGCACGGGATCTCACTGTCTCAGACCACACTCTCCAGCTTCAATTAGTGGTTACTGGCACAGTCCCCACAGCTAGCACTGGGGTGTCTATCAAAGAGCTGTGGGCTCTCGTTAGAGGTGGAAAGCTAGCTGTGCATGCATAAGTACCATCAGTGGACATGGCCATGTGTAAATGGATTGAGCCCTGTGCATAGAAGCAAATAGGTCCCAGTTGTCTAGGATAAGCATTTCAGTTATCCCTGGGAAAGTATCACTTTTTAAATCTCATTAAAATTATTTAAAATATATTATATCAGGGTTTACAATGCATTAGAATTCCATCATTTTCAATTCCCAGTCCCCAAAATGAGCAAGCTTATATTTGACATAACAAATCACCAGCCCACGAGGATTTTCCTTAGGTTTCCTCCAATGCTAATTATGTAGCAAATCTAATTAAGTTCATATGATTCACTTCAGCAGTAGGTACTTTGGTTACTTCAGAATTGCCAAAAGGGATCCGGAGTGTCTATTCTCCCTCCAAAACAATCACACCGCACGCCAAACTGATAACCGTTAAACACAGCTGCAGAGCAAATGTGCGGTCTTGGTCCTGTAAATACAGTGTTCACACATCAATCTGCGCTTCGAGCAATTTCAGATTCAGAACTACTGACGGCAGGTTTACATTACTGCTATATGAGTATTATATATGAGTATTAAGTCATTTATTTCACCCAGCATTGCTTGAGTGGATTTCTAGATGCTGTGAGAGTTTCTTCCATTTAAGAATGTACACTCAATCTCTGAAAACCTCAAATACTGATAAATATATTGGATCAACATATTGAATTGGTTTGTTTGCAAGTTCTATAGCTCACACAATTATCAGTAAAGTTTATCTTGTGTTTGAGAACGTATTTATGGAATAATAGTATATTTAACCTCACTCCTGAAGAAAATTACATATACTGTCATTATAAATTCTTTTAATTACAGAACATAACAGAAAGCAAACCTATGGCACGTCTGAGCTGTAGAAGTTAAGCTCTTTTTATTCAGTAATCCAAATGATTTCCATGGAAGGAAATCTTTTTCAGAGGGGCTCTCCAAACTTGGTGGGTTGCCGGATGCTTAAGGCCATGACCGCATTCCCTCCAGAGACTGTCGGATCACTATGGCAACTGCCCTTCCCTATCAATAAGCAGGAGCTACAAACACCAGGACTCTGAAAAAACCATTTCCTTTCGTGTGGCGATAACAATATGACCTAGTTTCAGGGCTGAAATATACCTCTTCGTCTGCAAAACAAACAATATCTTTGCTGACTGAATTACTGCACTAGAATTCAACTTTGTAAATAATAAATGCAAAAACAGTGAAATCAGCCATTGTACTCCAGTTTCAGAACAAGGCAGAATTTCTGACCTCTGTAATCTAAGGATGTTACAGCCAGAGTAGGTTATATGTGTAGGTCCAGGCAGAAGAAAAATGGGTCTTTAGAGAGCAAATGACTTATCAGAAGCAAAACTGGCAACAGGAAAGCCAACATATGCTTCCACGCAGCTCTTGGAGTTTCTTAAAAGAAGCACACATTTCAATAGTTGCATTCCTTATCTGTAGTTGTTTCCAGATATATAATTATTACTGTGTAGGGCAATAAATAAACTGACATTTCTCAATTAAATATACCTTTTATTGTCTTCACCTGCTCAAGTACCAAGTCCTAAATCTCTTAAGTGGTGTCTCCTTTTAGGTGTGCAAAATCAACATTGCAAAGAATCGTACATGCTGATTTACAAGGCCCGCTGTATTAGACATGCAATGCCTGATCCAGAGTGGGCATTGCAAATAAGTCACAATTTCTTTTTCTGAATGCATGAATGAACATACAAATTAATCAATTTCCACTTGTACTTATATTCTGTTTCACCTTGAGACACTAATGAGCTTAGTCACTAATGAGGCAAAAAAAATCAGCAAGACTGGAAGTGGGGTATAGAAATTTTTACACTTTAGCACTTCCTGAACACCCTTTGACTTCTCCACCAGATGCCACACTGTTGTCACTGTGATCCCGTCTCTCCCTGAGTTAAAAGGATTTCCTAGCTTCCCAAAGCTTAGTCAGTATTTATTCCTATTTCCCTCCAAGCCCAGTACATGCATATGCCTACCTCCGTTCCTTTTTCTAACACTTCCTTTACACAAGCCTCTTTCACATCTCTGATTCTCTGTTTTTCTGTATCCTGCTATGTTCTCAGTCTACCTTTCAAATTCAAACTCCAATGTACTTTTCCAGGAAGCCTTCAGGAACTTGGTGTTGATTTTTTTAGATGTATCATTTTTTCAATCACTGTTAATCAAATATGAGTGCCCACTGTGTCCCTACCCTCAGAGAGTTTTATGTTATAGTTGAGGAAACATTTGAGGAATGTTGGAAAGGAAGTAAGAGTGTGAGATAGAGAACAGGGAGTTCTCCCCTGTATAGTGTGCTCAGGGTAGGACTTTCTAAGGAGGCCTTGTTTGAGAAGGAGGAAGAAACATTTCTGCAAAGAACACAGGAAGAGCCTTCTTGCCAGGTCACGGACACGTGCAAAGGCCCAGAGACAAGAAAGACCCTGGTGAGATCTCAGAAAATAAGAGAGGCCTGTGGGACTGCAGCACAGGGAGGAGGGGAGAGTGTACACCAAAGGAGGGGATGATGGAGTAGTTAGGAGAGAGAAGGGGACGACCAGATGGCCAACAGGCCAGCCCTGGCAGGAAGACAGGGGCAGGTGGCTTTCATATTTTATATATCTACATTTTACAGACTATATACAAGAGTATCTATGAAGCTTTACAAAATTCTCAGGGTTCATTATAGGAAATCCAGAGATAGCATTATGGATGAATAATGAAGTTGCTGATAATTTGAGAAACAATACAGTGATGAGAGCAGTATGTAAGAGTACACAACGGAAATGAGTGGATTGTGTGTTTTTGTAATTTGAGAGAAATTATTTCACACAGTTAAAAAAATTCAAGGATCAACACTAAAATGCTCACTTCTGGAAAAGTTAAGAAAATAAAAATAGGGAATTTTAGAATTGAAAGTATTTTGCTAAGTTTGTGGCTAACTGGAATCCTTTCTTGGCTGGTATACAAATATCTTTTCTCTTATAGTAATCTATTTGTTGCCATATCCAGTGCCTTAATGATAATATTAATTTCCTATTTACTCATACTACTAGTTTTCTCTCCTTATTTCTTCTCTCTCTCTCTCATTAGATTTTTTTTAATGATTATGTATTGTTAAGAAAAAGACTCAAAATTAAGTAACCTAGCAACAAGCACAAAGATAGTATTTTATAAATGCTGTCTACTGTCCTGTGACAAGAAGGAGAAATTTACTGTGCATAGAAACAGATTTTCATATGCTTTATGTAGGAGCAGCAAAGGAAAATCTTTCTCCCTCATTGACATCCTCTGTGTTTTCAGTCACCAAGGCTGATTACAATATAGCAAATCCTGAGGTAGGACCATAATAATTCTGCTACCTAGAAACTTAGAGAGATTGTGAGGCAGTCTAAAAATGAAGGCACATATAACTAGAAAGTTCTTTCTGTACCCAATTATACACAGTTCAGAACAGTATGCTTGTTTCTCCTTAGCATTTACTTTAATTCTGATTTGTAAAATTTCTGACAGAAAATTCTACTTTTTGTGGTCTCTAGGTATGCATTAATTTATTAGAAAGTTTTTTTTACTTTCTTTTGGTTCTTAACTTTTTTTATGTTCATTTATTGGTGCATTGTAAATATACATTTTGATATATGTCAGGGTATCAACATCATACATGCACACGTTGCACATTTAGCCCTCCCTCCAATCCCACCCTATTCCCTCCCCCTTCCCTCCCTTTCATGCTCCGGATAGTGATTGAGTCTATAAGTTTGTGTATGTACATCATGTGCTGTAGTGTGTTTCCCTCCACCCCCCTCCCAGCTCCCTCAGTTAGGTCACCTTCTTTGTCCATCTAAAGATTTCTTCTAAGTCCCTTCTAAGTACAATTCTATCTAGCTCCCACAGATTAGGGGGGACATCTGATTTTTTACTCTTAGTGATTTACTAATATCACTTAGCATAATGTTCTCTAGTTCTAAGTGAATTATAATTTGCTGTCTTTTTATGTTGTGAACAAATGTTCCTTTTGTGAAAGAGAAGGGTGAAACATCTCACCTTCTTTAGGTTTACTATTCTTGGAAGTAGAAGACTCAAGTCCTTGTCTTGAATCTGTTATCAACTAGGTCAGTGACAAGACAGTATGGCTCCCCCTTCCCACCTAGTCATCCGTGCTGCCAGTGTATGCTGATCAGCATGAAGATAAAGGAAATCAAACTCCAGTGGCTGAAAGGGCAAATGCCCTTCCTGAATCCCTCTAACAGAAGTTATCCTAACATATGAGGTCTGACACACAGAGGATACTCAGTAAATAAAGGTTTGCCTGAAAAAAATTCCTATTTTCACTTATCTTCCCATCTCTCAGTCTGGGAGAATAGCAAGGGCTTAAGAGTCTTTAGCCCTCCAATACCAGTAACAGAAGCCAACATATTTTGAACAAAAAGAACTTCAGCCTTGAATTCTTGACAAAGCTTAGACTCAAGATTGTCAGATGGCCACTTTAAGTAAAATGAAAAAAATAAAATAAAATATGCATGTCCACAGAGCTAAAATTTTAGAGTAATGAGATCACAAAGTACATGAAAGCTGGTCCTCTTGGTAAAAAAAGAACCTTAGGTTCTGCCATAAACAAAATAAGTGGGTAAGACATCTCAAAGAAATATGTCAGAATTTCTTGTATAGCAAGTAGAGACAGTGGAGAAAACAGAATTTCTTTTGTAAGAAAATCCCAGTAAGTTTGACAAAATCTTCCATAGTGAAACACAAAAGATAATTTCTAATGTTTAAAAGGTAGGATCCATCTCTTCATGGGAAGATCACAATCTCTAGGAAATGGTAAGATGCTATAGACTTAGTAGAAAAAGGCATATGACATACTAAAAGAAAATATTTGCAAACCACAAATTTGACATAGGCTTTACATTACAAAATATGCAAATAACTCTCAAATATCATCCATAAAAAAGAAACAATCCAATTAGAAAATGAAAAAAGGACAAGAATAGACATTTCACCAAAGAGGAGATATAGATGGAAAATAAGCACATGAAAAGATGTTCAAGACCAATAGGTATTAGGGAAATAAAGATTAAAATCAATGAGATATTACTATAAACCTATCAGAACAGAAAGAGAAAGATAGCAATAGCAAACACTGGGGAGGGTAGAGGAATTGGATCTTCGATACATTGGTGGTGGAAATAAGAAATGATAACACCACTATAACAATAGTTTGGCAATTTCTCATAAAACTAAACATGTACTTCCCAGATGACCCAGCAATCAAACTCTTGGACAATTATCTCAGACAAAGGAAAACTTTTGTCCATACAAAACATGCACACACATATTTACAATAGTTTTTCTATAATAGCAAAAACCAAAAACAACCTAAATGTTCCTTAATGGATAAATGGTTAAAAAACCATAGTGTGTTCATACTATTAAAAACTAGTCAACAACAAAAAGAAATGCACTATTAATACACACAATCTGGATGGAATTCAAGGACATTGGGCTTAGTGAAAAAAGTTTCAAAATGAAACATACTGAATGATTTCATTTATATAAACATTCTTGAACTAACAAAACTATAGAGATGAAAGAAAGATTAGTAGCTGCCAGGAGACTGAGGATTGGGTGAGTGGGATGCAAATATGAAAGTACAGCATGAGAGAGTTTCTTGTGATGGACCAGGTTAGTATCTTGCTCAATGTGTCAGCTATTCAGATCTACTCATGGGATGAAATTGTATACAACTACACACACACACACACACACACACACACAAGTTGAACAAATGGTAAAATCTGAATAAGTTCTGTAGTTTACTTAACACTATTTTACCAATATTTTATGTAGATTTCCAGGTTTTGATATTGTTCTACAATTACTTAAGGTGTCAACACTGTGGGAATTTGGGTGAAGAATACTCAGAACTGTAGGTACTATTTTTTTGCAACTTCCTGAATGCCTAATGCTATTTCAAAAATTGTAAAAGTTTTTTTTTTTAAAAAATAGAGAGAGACAGGTTAAGAAGCATGTCTTACTGATCTTCATCTTTCCATACCAAAGGCAGCAAGTATGGTAGAAAGGCTAGGAATGAGAGTCAAGAAATACCCTAACTTTCATGCAGTTTTTCAGTACACAGCTGGGTGACTAGGTAAGTTACTTCATCTCCCAAGTTTCCATTTTTCTTATATGTGGAAGTGGTAGGCCTATCCTACAGGCTTCTAAGAACTGGGTGTGTGAATTCTAAAAAATTCAGTATATGTTTGGTATACAGTAGATGCTGAAAAAAAATCAGTGTCCTTGTTCCCTTAACTTATCCTATACTACAGTGAAATAGACAAGATAAGAAGGCAAGCATATAAACAGGTCATAACCCCACAGTTACGGCACAAAACACTATATCTATAGGATTGATCAGCCTCAATATCTACAGAGAAAATCCCAAAGAATGCAGGGCTTCCTTAGTCAAACAGCAGACTTAAGGATCTGCTGCAGTAGTTTATGGTAGAAATTTTTTCTTTAAAATAATCTTTTTTTTTGTAGCCGATCACACATCTTAATCCCAGTACTTAGGAGGCTGAGACAGGAATAAAGAGAACTGACAGTGTGGCTCAGAGGTAGAATACCCCTGGGTTCAATCCCCAATACTTCACAAACAAATAAAATAACTTTTTTAATGATAGTTTTGAATTACAGAAAAATTGTTACAATGGTACACAGAAATCCCATAAACCCCAAACTGTTTCCATTTTTATTAATATCTTACATTATTATGTACATTTTTCACAATTAATGAATCAATATTGATGCATTATTACTAACTAAAGTAAAACCTTTGTTTTGTTTTTGTTTTTATCGAATGTCCATTTTTCATTCCAAAATCTCATCCAGGATCCACATTACACTCAGTCCTCTTGTTTCCTTCGAACCCTTTAGCTGTGTGAGTTTCTCAAACGTCCCTTGTTTTTGATGACATTGACAGTTTTGAAGAGTACTGGTCCTGCATTCTGTAGACTGTCCCTCAACTGGGATTTGTCTGATGCTTCTTTCTCTCATGATTAGACTGGGGTTATGGGATTTTTGCTCAAATATTTTTAATCCCAAACTCTGGTCCTAAACTCAACAAAAGTAATTGAAGTCTGACAATTCAAACTTCCAGAAACTAGCACGTATACTGTACTGTTAAGAAATGCTTACTGTCCTGTTAAGAAATTGCTTTGGTATATCAAACAATTTGGGGGGAACATGATCACCCATCAAATGAATCAACTTTAACATGTTTTGTAAATTAAATTGCACATAAAATAGTCCTAAAATGGGTAATTGTGAGCTTCATTTTATAGTCTCTAGGCCTCCTACTACCTTCTTTTATTTCAGATGCTAATTCCATTTTGCAGAAGGTTTCACAGTCCTTTAAAATTCTTATCAGCATTTGATAGTTTCATACATATTATATTCTAGAAAACATGAAAGATTATTTTTCTCTGAAATGTTTGATACTCAGAGAAATACCAGCACTACCTAGTATTTTTTGTAGGCTATTCAAAATTATCCCTGTAAAAATTTGCGTATGTAAAATAATTCATTATATTAAATCACTTTGAGTTCTATATATGTAGTGGTCAGTACTGGCTGTCCTCCCAGTTCGGGTGGGTCTCCATTGCCTTTAGCAATTCCACTTGCTCCATACTCTTGGCCCCATTCACTGGTTGAGGAAATATGAACCTTAGGGTCTAATGAGGGTGAATGTGGACCTCCGGCTCAGAACCACTGGAGCCATGCATCCACCATGAGGGAGATCACCTCAGTGATCAAGTATCTGATACTCATCCCTCTCTCTTTTGATGTAAGAAAAAAAAGGACAAGGTGGCCACTGGCGGGGGAGGAGTTTGGCAGGATAGGGAAAGAAGGATGTGGAGAGAAGAAAGAGAGGGAAGAAGGAGGGCGAAAGCTGTATTGAAATTACCTGGGGGCTTTTGCAAAGTGCAGTTTCAACCCCAACCCTTAAATTGTTGACATACTGCCTTAAAGGAATGACTGAGGATCAGTGCCATATATGGTCATATGTATATTACAGAATGTTTTCACAGATGTGAGCACACTACATTTCCTGCTATACCTCCCAAGTCATGGTCCTCTCTTATCTCTTTCACCACCAAAACTTACCAAAATGTTAGTCTATATTTCCTGTCTCAGTTTCTTCCCCTACCACTCATCCCTACAATTCTAACTAACTGTGCCCTACAACAGCCTCATAGAGTAGGTCCACACTTGGCCACACATCATAACCACATGAAGAACTTCTGCAGGGTCCCACCCACAGAAGCCCTGATTTAATTATTCTGGGATATAATCAGGACATCAGGATTGTTTAAGACTCTAGGAGATTCCAATGTACAACCAGAGCAGAAAACCAGTGCACTGCTGAACAGCTGCTATAGACGGCCTCTGAATCACTGAAGTCACTGGCTTTTTCTCAGCTGCCTCTACTTTAAGCGGAAATGGTGGGGCAGGGAAAGTCACCATATAGAAGTACTTCTTTTGTCATAACTCCATAATGTTGAAAAAGAAAAGTGCAGCAAAATCAGTGTACTGAGAAAGAGCTCTAAGAATACCAAAGTAAGTTATGGCTACAATGGGAGAATTTTAAGGGAAACGAAAGACTAGGTGAGAAGGTATATGTGAGGGAAATACTGAAGAGGAGAGAAGAGAAATCACTGTACACCAACATACAAATTCCTCTACTATAGAGAGGAATTCCTCTCTACCTGTAGAAATTTGAATTGTATCTGTACACTAGAATATAAACACACTTATTAATCTCCGATTAAGATAATATCTTTAAGGGGTTTTAGTGTCTCAAAATTTGTATATTTTGGGAGGTGGTATATACATATTAAAAGGGAATTTGAGCTAAGAGAATTTATCAGTCTCCTGTGAAGTTTCAGAAACAAAGATGATAATTATAGCAAAATAAAGGTCAATTTGTATTATGTGTTCACAAACAACACAGTTCTTCAAAAGGCATTTCTGGCATTAAACAAATTAACAAAGTGGGTTTCTGCAACCAAAGTAACACTAACAATATTATTATAAATAGTCAGGTAATTCCCATGCAGCATACCCAAGGTGCCAGTATTAACCATGTGACATTCATTACCTCATTAATTGTTGCATACCCTACGAGAAGGGTGAGCCTTCATTATCCCCATTTAGAGATGAGGGAACTAAGGTTCAGAGAAGCAAATTATTAGTCCAAGACATGCAGTGTTATGGTTTGGATTTGGAATGTCCCCCAAATCCTTATGTGTTAGCAATGCAGCAAGGTTGAGAGGAAGTGTGTCCCTAGAAGGGGGGCTTGAGGACTCTGTCCCTGGCCACTTCCTGTCTCTCTCTCTGCTTCTGGTTGCTATGAGGTGAGTGGCTTCCCTTCACCATGCCTTGCCACCTTGGTTTCTCAGAGCTGGCCAGCTATGGACTAAAACTTCTGAATCCATGAGCCAAATAAATCTTTCCTCCTGTAAGTTGTTCTTGCTGGTATTTTGATCAGAGCAACAAAAAAGCTGACTAAGTTTGCATGTGGCAGAACACTGTTTGAAATCAGCTCTAATTCCAGAGCCTGAGTTCATGACTACTACACTCCATTTTTATAAACTGTAATGATTCACCAAAATTAGTATTAATTTTCTAAAAAAAGAAAAAACTATACTCTGGGCAATATATTTTTAAAAAAATCACCAGGCAAACTATCAAGGAATATTTTGGTTAACTACAGAACAGGCAGAACAGAAGGGAAAAGTAAGTTTAACATAAGATGTAAAATCCAGAGCTAGTCACTCTGGAATTTCTCCATAAATGTTTATTGGTGATGATGGAGGAATTATAATTTTATGCTATTCTCCATGCATATGATTTTTGCAACTTTACAGTTCTCCCTTTGTGAATGTATTTTCCAACAACTCTGTTTTTCATTTACACATAATCACAAGTAACCAAGCCAAAGTCTCCTCCCACTGAAGATGGCTGGCTACATAGATCCCAATTTCTAATGAATCCACTTTGGCTTAGAAAACACACACCACAGGCTGGCTTCTATGGACTTGAAAATGGTACCTTTATCGTAAATAAAGGAGAAATGATGGCACTATTATATATAAGTGCCTACAATAACATACATATATATCTGCTTTATATAGTGAAGCTCCTAATAGGAACATCTCTTCTCTTAGATGAGCCCTCGAAGGCGGATACCACATTCTACCCATCATTGTTTCTCTTCTGCTCAGCACATGTAGTAGACTCCAGGTAAGTATCTGCTGAGCTTTTGTAATGATAGATATTAACAAAAATACAACAATACACATAGGAAGTAAACGCATTTCATTTGATTATGGCATTTTTTTTCTACTGAAACTTGCAGTGCAATTGTTTATATTTTACAAAAATTTTTTGAGGTACTGGGGATTGAACCCAAGGGCATTCTACTTCCGATCTCTACCCCAGCCCTATTTTTATTCTTTATTTTGAAACAGGGTCTCCCTAAGTTGCTGAGGGCCTCACTAAGTAGCTGAGGCTGGCCACGAACCCAGATCCTCCTGTCTCCACCTCCCAAGTACTGGGATTACAAGTGTGCACCACCACGACCGGCAAAATTATATTTCTAAAATTTAGAAATATAAATATCCTATCAACATAGGTAGAAAAAAATGATTTACTCATATATAACGATCATACAAAAGTTGAATTCATATTTTTTGTTTTAAAAAAGTATGCTCACTCTGATCAGATTTCCTTTTGCTCATTTGAGAGTAAAGTGAAAATGCTTGTGTTTAGAACACTTTTAATTTAGCAGGATTTACACATAACTACATTTACTCAATGCTTTCTATTTCCTTGAAGACACAGGAGCAGATATAACATGTGGTTGCTAAGTCAACCTTGAAAAGAACTAACATTTTATGTACTGATATATTTTTAAAAAGCTACTTTTAATTACTTTTAATCATAATGAAAAATATAGCTTCTTTAAAATTATCGTTTTCAGCCAGGCGTGGTGGCACATGCTTGTAATCCCAGTACTTGGGAGGCTGAGACAGGAGGATCACAGGTTCGCGGCCAGCCTCAGCTACTTAGTGAGGCCCTTTGCAACTTAGTGAGACCCTGTTTCAAAATAAAGAATAAAAAATAGGGCTGGGGGTGTAGCTCGGGGGTAGAATGCCCCTGGGTTCAATCCCCAGTACTGCAAAAAAATTATCATTCTCCAAGTTATCTCACCAGATTTACAAATAATAAATATATAATTTAAAGACGAGAACAATATGAGAAAGTCTTCCTAATGTAAATTAAACATTATGAATCATTTGGATGGGAGAATGATAACTTCCACACCTGAACACACATTCCACATCTGGAAGCTGTATCCGCCTCACTTCATTATAAACCCACTGAAGCGACACCACCAGGGGGCTGTGAGCTTTCTCAGGCATCTAGAGGGGAAACGCCTCAACCATAAGGAAGAGAGAAAACTGGCCTGAACCAAGAAATTTGTTTCATCTGATGATGGCAGAAAGGTGATGAGTGATTCAAGCAAGATTTTGATGATAATGGTGACTATGACATATTATAGTAATTTTGTTGAATGTTTTCTATATTTGCTTCATGTACCTTAATGGTATTAACTCTTTCAAGGCTCACAACAATGCAGTAAGTTAGGTACTACCCATGGAAGAATTGAGGATTACAAAATTAAGAAACGTGTGTAAGACCACACACCTAATAAGGGTCAGCCAATTGCTGCTGGTTCCATCTAAAACCAAGAAGTGAGAAGAGAAATGCAGGTTGTGTAATATATTCCTTTTCTCATCAAAAACCACACAAGCATAGCTTTTCCCATGACAATTATGTGAAAATAACTATGGTTAGCAGGGTCATGCTATTGCTTCCTTGTCTGAAAAGCTTCTGGACAACTTTTCCCACATCCTCCAAGGAGATCCATTGGCTTACCTTCTATAGGCTTCTATTATAATATACATACACCCACACGTGTACACATATAAATACATACATATCCATCCTGTCTATAGCAATTATCATATTGTATGTCTGTCTTCCAATTAGACTGTGAGCTTCTTGAGGGCAGGGGCCATATCTTTTTATCCAATTGTACATTTGAATGATTAAATAAGTAAATTTTAAGTCTAGCTTCTATGGTTGATCTTTATAGAGAAAAGCTACAATGGGGGGGGGAGTGTAAGTACTGAAGTTGCAGGTTATCACCCAACCACAATTGTTGAGGCTCCACTGCCATGTCTACATAGTACGCACCCACCATGTATAGCTTGATACAGGGAGTTGAGAAAAGTTACAGGAAGAATGCTAGCAGATGGAGGACCACAGTGGAGAAAGCATCGCAAACAAGACCTAGGACCACAAGGGGAAAGCAGGAAAGACAGCCAAAATACACAGGGGTTTATGCTTTGAAAATGACTACATCCTGGGCCCACCGTGGTGAGTGAGAAGAATACTGGCTGGTCTCCTTTAAGTCCCCAGGCTAGTGTGGCCTGTGAGGAAACAGAGAAAGGAGAGTGTAGTTGGCAGAGTAACTGCCCTGGAAATGCCCATGTCCTAATCCCTTGACACTGTTCATATGCTGCCTTACATGGCAAAAAGAATTAAGGACCGTGAGATGGGAATGGCAGCCTGAATTACACAGGTGGGCTCAATCTAATCATGCGTCCTTAAAATTGGAAAAATTTCCCCAGCTGTGGTTCGTGAGTAGATGTGATTACAGCAGAAGGGTCAGAAACATGTGAGGTTACTAGCTTTGAAGATGGAGGAAGAGCAATGAACCAAAGAATGGGGGCAGCCTCTAGAAGGTTGAACAGGCAAAGAAAGGGATATCTCCTAGAGAACCTTCCAGAAGGAGTGCAGCCCAGCCAGCACCTCGGCTTTAGCCCAGTGAGACGTGGATCGACCTTCAGACCTACAGAATTGTAAGAGAATAATATTGTAAGGTTCTAAGCCACTAAGTTTGTGGCAGTTCATTCCAGCAGCGATACAGAACCGACACCGCGATCTTGAATTCTAGGTCAAGGCTGCCCCTGGAGGGTGGAGGAGGGAAACCACAACTGACCCACACCACTCCACAGAGAGTGAAGAATTGGAATGAAAACATTTCAAAAAACTAGAGCAAGGCCAGTGAGAATACCTAACGGACAAGGCTGATCCTGTCGATCTTCTTCGTCTTTGGGGACATGCTGCTCTCATTCTAAACCCCACCCAAGATTCTGTTCTGAGAAGCCTGATTTCAGCCAACTTAGGTCATCTAAAAACAATGAGAATAAAAGCCACACTAACAGGTGCCCCTCGATAGTTTCTGCCCTCCATTGCAACCCAAGGTCAGCAGTCTGTAGGTGAAACAAGGAGGCATCCACATCCACGAAGCCCTTAACATAACCCACGCCCAGGCTGCAAGGAATCGGCAGCCAGTCAGAGGCTAAACAAATGAGATCAGTTTCCTTTCATTTCTCCCAGTACTTCTACGCAAAGAAAACAGAAATCACAAGACAAACTGTAGTGGCTGAAGCACTTTAAGAACTCTTTGTGGGAAGTATCTTGATTTTATAATTTTCTCCATTAATGAAGTGTGCAAACTTAAATTAAAAAATGAGTATCACAAACACATTAGCTTATATAGGTATCCATCAAATAGTCATTTGACACAACCATTATGGTTAATGAAAAGGAGCATACTCTTATTCTCATAAAGAATTTTAGAAGTCCATGTAAAAGAGTAAAAAAAACTGATGCAAAATGAAATTAAAAAGCTGTCTGTATTTGAGTTTCACTAAATATTTTGTTGCATAATAACACAGAACTGGAATTACTTTTCATACACAAACTAAATCATTATGATATAAGGAAAACCTAGGATAAGAATGTAAGTGCAGCTTAAATTCTTACGGCGATTGGTCTGCCAATTAAAAGTAACTCATTGAGGTTTGTAAGTGTTTTAACATCTGTTTCGTGATTTAACTGTCAAACTAAATTATCCTAAACTTGAGACCATACTACCTACCAAAGCCTACCAGTTATTTTCAGTGTTTTAGAATCCTGAAATAACAGCATATGAATGAAACTGGAAAAGTCAAACTAGTGCAACAACTTGCCTGACGGGAGAGACATTTCTGACAGATATTTTCCCTTCTTAAAAGGCTCTATTGGGCCGGGCGTGGTGGCGCACGCTTGTAATCCCAGTACTTTGGGAGGCGGAGACAGGAGGATCCGGGTTCGCGGCCAGCCTCAGCGCGCATGCGCGCGCACGATCGATCGATGGATACATCGATCGGTCTATCTCTCTCTCTCTCTCTCTCTCTCTCTCTCTCTCTCTCTCTCTCCCTCTACCTAGGGAGGCCCTCCGCAACTTCGTGAGACCCGGTTTCAAAAATAAAGCATTAAAAAATAGGGCCGGGGGCGTAGCGCGGAGGTAGAGCGCCCCTGCGTTCAATCCCCGGTACCGCAAAAAAAAAAAAAAAAGGCTCTATTGATAGAGCATTTTGATTTACAGAATCTTCTACAGACCAATTCATGCTCTAACCTTTGGTGCAAACAGGAAGGAAAGAAAATAAGTGGTCATTTATTCTGTGCCTATCATATACTATTGTGATATGCACTTTACATTTATTTAGATTATTTATTTATTTATTTATTTATTGGCACTGGGGATTGAACATAGGGGCATTCTATCTCTGAGTTACACTCCAAGCCCTTTTATTTTTTTATTTATTTTGTTTTGTTTTGAAACAGGGTCTTGCTAGGTTGCTGAGAGTCTCATTATGTTGCTGAGGCTGTCTTTGAACCTGCAATCTTCCTGTCTGAGCCTCCCAAACACTGGGATTACAGGCATGTGCCACCACACCTGGCTACATAAATTATTCTTTATATCCCTAGTGAACAACTAAGAGCTTTTTCTTTTTTGGTTTTGATCACATATTTTTATTAGTAAACAAATTTTAAACAAATAAATATAAATGGTATACATTCACAACTATTAACTAATTTATCAAGGCAAAACATACCCTATAGGCAAGAACATCATTAAAAACAATGCTTATAGCCGGACGTGGTGGCGCACGCTTGTAATCCCAGTACTTAGGAGGCTAAGACCGGAGGATCCGGGTTCACAGCCAGCCTCAGCTACTTAGTGAGGCCCTCTGAAACTTAGTGAGAACCTGTTTCAAAATAAAGAATAAAAAATAGGGCTGGGGGTGGAGCTCAGAGGTAGAATGCCCCTGGGTTCAATCCCCAATTCTGCAAAAAAATAAAAAATAAATGAAAAAAAAATAAAAACAATGCTTATAAATCCCTATATTAAATCATCTTGATAATTTCAATTTTATTTATCAGTCGTGATGAGAATTTTTTATTGGTGCATTATAATTATAATAGCAGGATCCATTGTCATATATTTATATGTGCACATAATTTGGTCAATTTCATTCGCCACCACCTTTCTTTTCCTTCTCCTCCTGCCTCCCCCTAGTACCCTCCCTGTTCTCTACAGGTCTCCCTTCTATTTACAGGAGATCCCCACACCACCACTTTTTTCCTTTTTTCCTCTCTAGTTTCCATATATGAAAGATAACATTCAATACTTGACTTTCTGAGTGTGGCTTTTTTCACTTAACATAATACTCTACAGTTCCATCCATTTTCCTACAAATGACCTAATTCTGTTCTTCTTTATGGCTGAATAAAATTCCAGTGTCTATATATGCCACATTTTTTTTATTCAGTCATCTGTTGATGGATACCTAAGCTAATTTCACAATTTAGCTATTGTGAATTGTGCTGCTATAAACATACATATAGATGTACCATTATAGTATATCAACTTTAATTCTTTTGGATCAAGACTGAGGAGGAGTGGTGTAGCTAGATCATATAGTGGTTCCATTCCTAGACTTTTGAAGACCCTCCATACTGATCTCCACAGTGGCTGTACAAATTTACAATCCCACCAATAGTGAATAAGTGTTCCTTTCCCCCCCACATCCTTACCAGCTTTTCTTATTATTTGTATTTTTGATGACTGCCATTCTAACTAGAGTGAGATAAAATCTCAGTGTAGTTTTGATTTGTATTTTTCTTATTGCTAAAGATTTTTAACACTTCTTCCCATATTTGTTGTCCACTTGTATTTCTTCTTTTGAGAAGTATCTGTTTAATTCATTTGTCCATTTATTGATTGGGTTCTTTGCTTGGTAGTTATTTGAGTTCTTTACATATTCTGGATGTTAATTCTCTGTAGGAAGTGTAGCTGGCAAAGATTTTCTTCTATTCTGTAGGCTCTCTTCACAACTAAGAGCCACATTCTATAGATGAAATAAACAATGAGCTAAAAAAAATAGGCTACCATTACTTAAACTCTAACTTAAAGTACCAAAAATCTTTGCTAAATAAGTAAATATCTCAAAAAGAAATCTTTTAATAAAGTAAAGCCAGGTGTGATGGTACACACCTATAATCCCAGCACTTGGGAGGCTGAGACGGGAAGATTGCACATTTGAGGACAGTCTCAGCAATTTGGCAAGACCCTCAGCAACTTAGCGAGACCCTGTTTCCAAATAAAAAATAAAATAGGGCTGGGGGCCAGAGGTAGAGCACCCCAGGGTTCAATCTCCTGTGTGTGTGTGTGTGTGTGTGTGTGTGTGTGTGTGTGTGAGAGAGAGAGAGAGAGAGAGAATGGGAAGAGACAAAAATAGTAGGTAAAATATATTCTGAACAGCCTCTGATATTCAAATAGACTGTCAATAATCTATACTTTAAATAACAAAAATTAAGCTTTTTTATAAAGAAATAAGTTAAACAAATAATGGCAGGTACACAATATACTATTTCATTTGGGTAAAATTATGAAAATCATCTTTGTGTGTATATATGTAAATAGCGAGCAAAATTAGTAAACAAGAAAACGTACCTGTATTTTTCCCCATTTAATCTGAAGTTTTGTTTAGCAATTATATATATATAAGATTAAACAGTGTAATGTAATGGTCCGATGCCACCTCGATCTGATGTATGTATTAGAAAGCAAGTTTGAATGCATTTAATGTTAAAGACGAATGTTTAATGATATTTTGCTCTCTCATTTCTGCTGAGGCTTGAAGTGGTGAGTGAGCAAACTAAATGGGAACAATAGAAGAATGTTAACCTACTCTTATATGATGGAATAACTTGTAGCCACTAAATAATATTTGTGAATAAAATTAGGATATGAGACAATGTTCGTGATCTAATACCAAATTTTAAAAAGCAGGAAACAAAACACACATACCCACATAAAGCATAATCCCAAACTTATAAAAACAAAATATTACAAAAATCACTTGAGTTCATAGAGAAAAATAGAATAAAATAGCATTGCTTTGTGGACCTTAGAGTTTAGTGCAGGCATTTCTGTTTTTCAAATTTTGTTGATCTTATTCTTTATTTTTATTACATTGTCAGTACTTTGAGGTCAGAGGCCACTCCTCATTGACAAATGTCAAGTCCTTAGCAGTATCTGAAATTCAAAAACTTTTGCTGGACTAAAATGAATGAAATTAAAGAGGTTTATGATTTTATTTTGGGAACAGTTTTTATATTTTTGTGTTTTTATATTTGAAATTGTATTCACTGTGTCAAGTAGTCCAACACACATCAAAACACAACCCCATTTCAATGAATTTTCTAAAGCTTTAGTAATTTTTTATCTCTGTAAACATTTTATGTCATTAATAGAAACTCTATAGCTGGGCATGGTGGCGCACGCTTGTAATCCCAGTACTTGGGAGGCAGAGACCGGAGGATCCGGGTTTGTGGCCAGCCTCAGCTACTTAGTGAGGCCCTCCGCAACTTTGTGAGACCGGTTTCAAAATAAAGTATAAAAAAAAATAGGGCCAGGGGTGTAGCTCGGAGGTAAAATGCCCCTGGGTTCAATCCCTGGTACTGCAAAAAAAAAAAAAAAAAGAAACTCTATTGTGCAAAGTATAGTTCATATTCTATTAAAAAGAATAAAATGATGAGATCTAACAAGTCAGTTTGAACATTTATATTATATTATATATAAAATAAAATATGCCTAATGTGAATACAGTTTTTAAATTTTCTAAAATGTTTAGATAAATTTTATAATTCTATTACCTTTTTTTGATGATCTGGATATTTTCCACTAAAAGATTTTTATAAGACATTAATGGACACATGTAGAGACTTTTAAGTTTCAATTTACTGAAAATTTAAGAATGGCTCTCTTATGTGGATGAAAAAAATGTAATAGAAAATCATTAGCATTGAGAAGTACAGAACATGGACAGAGGAGCTAGAGAGATTTAATATTAGGTAAGTACAATTTTAGAACATGAAAAAAGAAAATACTATAAATAACTTTATACATTCTTATTATTTGGCAGTGTACTGGGTACTTTGCATACAATATCTCACAGAATCACTATGTGTTAGGAATGATCCTCTCCATTTTGCAGATAAGGAAACTGAAATGTATAAACAAAAATAACTCACAAGAAAACAAAGTTGTCAAGTAGTAGCTACGAACCTTGGTCTGTCTGATTAAACAAAGCCATTTTCTCCAAAGCCATGCTTCTTGGGAAAGAAAGGTTGGAGGTGAAGACATTAGAGGACTATAGAGCAAGTCTCAGACTAAGCTGTCGCTACATAACTTAAACGACCAAGCTTGAAGACACAGTTCTGCTTCGAGTGGTTTTGGGAATGATCTCGCATGGGCTTGGCTTGGCCTGATGAATGCGCTGAGAGCTGACCTTCACCTCACAGTCAACACCACCCAGGAATGGAATGTAGTTTACCTGCACAGCCACTTTGTCCCCATTACCAGTTAGATGCATAGCCGGTGTCCAGAAGGAGAATCAAGTGGGCATCAAGACAGTTCTCAAGAGTAAGTTAGGCCGGGCATGGTGGTGCACGCTTGTAATCCCAGTACTTTGGGAGGCGGAGACCGGAGGATAGGGGTTCGAGGCCAGCCTCAGCTCTCTCTCTCTGTCTCTCTCTCTCTACTTAGCGAGGCCCTCCGCAACTTTGTGAGACCTGGTTTCAAAATAAAGTATAAAAAATAGGGCTGGGGGTGTAGCGCGGAGGTAGAACACCCCTGGGTTCAATCCCCAGTACCACAAAAAAAAAAAAAAAGAGTAAGTTAGAGTTAAGATGAAGGCAAAGAAGGTGCTCATGCCAAATGTCAACCCACAGCTGTATGACTCCATGGAAAAGTGTAAAGATAAACTTCCACGTGAGAGCATGCTGTGTCATTGCCTGATTTATCTGCTTCCATAAGGGTCTGCATCATTTGCCATTAATGAAATTAAGTTTACCTGTTGTTCCAGTCAACATTCTCACTTCTATGACCCAATAAGCCTGACCACACACAACTTAGAGGAAGGGAGATGTATTTGCTCATCCTTTCGGAGATTTTAGAGGTTCAGTCCATGCCAGGTCAGGTCTGCAGAGCTCAGAGCATGGCAGCAGGATACAAAGAGAGGAAGAGAGCAAGGCTCTGCTCTCACATCATGGAGGTTGGAAGTGAGAGGCCGGAAGCGAGAGAGAGACAGCAGGGAGTGGAGTAACCATATATAATTCCCAAGGCCAGACCCCCAGGGACCCTTCCTCAACCAAGCCCCACCTAAAATATGGCTGCCTACTCTCCATGGGGTCTCAGGGGACAATATAAATCCAAACAGTTACGCTTGTGTTTGATGATGTCATTCAATCAACACATACCCTGTTGCAAAGGTTATTAAATACCTGTTTCCTATAAATGGCTGGTTTATCTGTTTATAAGCTGGCTGATATGTTTACATGCCTAAGACACTTACCTGCATTCATCAAATCTCAGAGGAAATCCTACATTTTTTTATCAAGTCTTCTGGACTAATTTTTTAAGGTTCACTCAGCTCCCTATCTCCATGTTTAGACTGCAGTTTACATACCCCCATTGTACTAGTGTCTTAGTAATCCTGTTGTTCACTGACAAATGTCTCTCCCCACTAGCCTGATCATTGTTTGACCTCATAGTTCTTTGAATTCCAGCCTATATGAGGTTCTTGAGTCTCACTGGTTAAATAAACCTTCTTTCCATGTTTTTTAACACTTACGGCAATATTGTTTGAACACCCACAATTTAACATGGAATTAAACCTAATGTAGAATATTGTCAAAAGGCAACACAAGGATGAAAGCGTTTTGATAAACAGGCCATGGTACAAAGAAAGAACAACAGTAATGACTAATATTTACTGAGCACTGTGTGCCAGGTATTCTACTACTTTTACATGTGTTAACTCACTTTATTTTCACAATAATGTTATGCAAGAAGTACTAATATGTTTCCCATTTTCCAGACAAGGAAACTGAAGCAAAGGAAGATTAAATAACCACATCATACAGCAAGTAAGAGCTGGGATTTGAATCCAGGCAGGTTAGCTCTTTATAAATATCAGTCAAAGTTCCCTCTGTACTAGTGATTATTATATTCCTTTTCATTTAATCCCTGAATGCAGTTCAGTATAACAAGAGGAACATACTAGGAAGAGAAGTAAAATTAAACCAACTGAACTTGGGTGCTATGGCTCTACAGGTGAGTGGCAGAACAGGGGGTCTCAGTGCTGTGTCTCCGAAACAAATGATGCCCACATTATTTCCACGTTGCCTCTTCTGCTTCAAAGTGTAGCAGAAAATGTCCTCCACTGAGTTATTCCTCTTTGAAATAACTTGGTTATTTGGGACTTTTACTCATTTCTATAACATTTTGGAATCAACTTGTTAAGTTTGAAGAAAAGGACTGCTTGGATCTTGCTTCACTGAGTCCAGAGACCAATTAGACAACAACTTACTATTGTAATGAACCTCCTTATCTAAAAAGTCTGTTTTTAAAAGTTTCTTAAAATTGTTTTTAAGTGGTTTTCACTTTATTTTTCCATAAAAGTCTCAGATGACCTTTTAAAGATTATTCCCAGATACCTAGAGTTGCTTCTATGGATACTGACATTTTTTTTATTGGTGCATGGCAATTATACAAGATAGTACAATTTGTTACTTTGATGGTGTTTTTGAGTTATTTATATATTCTGGATATTAATCGTCTGTCAGAGGAGTAGCTGGTGAAGATTCTCTCCCATTCTGTAGGCTCTCTTCATGCTTTACATAGTTTCCTTTGCTGTGCAGAAGCTTTTAAATTCGATGCCATCCCCTTTGTTAACTCTTGGCTTTATATCCTGAGCCTAGGGTTTTTATTGAGGATGTCTCTGCTTTTGCCTATATGTTAGAGATAGGTTTTCTTCTAATAATTGCAAAGTTTTCAATCTAATTCCTAGGTATTTGATTCATTTTGAGTTGACTTTTGTACAGGGCGAGAGAAAGGGATCTAGCTTCATTCTTCTATATATGGATACCAAGTTTTCCCAGTGCCATTGTTGAAAGAATGCATTTCTCCAAGATATGTTTTTGGCACCTTCGCCAAGTATCAGCTGGCAGTAACTGTGTGGATTTGTCTCTACAGCTTCTATTCTATTCCATTGGTCTATGAGTCTGTTTTTATGCCAATACCATGCTGTTTTTGTTACTATAGCTCAGTAAAATAATTGGAAACCAGGTATTGTGTTTACAGCAACATTGTTAAACTCTCCAATTAATACTAATAAGCATTATATGCATGAAATTGGATTCTCTGTATAAAAAAATTAATTTTTCTGTCAATACATTATTTTTATTTCTTCTTTTCTCCTATCCTGGTGAAATTTCAATTCTTTTTCTTGTCTCACAGTGCTAGCTAGAATATCTAATGTGATAATTAATATAATTAATTACAGTGGGCTTTCTGGTTTCTGATTTTACAGTTAAGTGTTTCAACATTTTACTATTAAAAGTAATTTTTATAGGCTTTTGACATGTAACATTTATCAGGTAAAAGTTGCTAATTTGCTAAGAATTTGTTTTTTCTTCAAATAACAGGTGATTAAGATTACTGAATGAATCTTTCTGCATGCACATAAATGACTGTGCAGTTTTTCTTCTTCTAGTCAGCCAATGTAATAAATTATATTAGTAGGTTATCTAATGTTAAACCAATCTGTCATTCCTGGAATAAACTCAACTTGTTCCCAAACAACCCTCAATTCAGTCTGCTATAAGAACTGTGTAGTATCTATGCTTATGAGTGAGATTTTGCTATATTTTTTTCTGTTCTTGAATTGTCCTTGTCTGGTTTTCAAATTATATTAACTTTATAAAACATAAAGCACCAGGTTTTCTCTTCAATTTTCTAGTAGAGTTTGTGCATGAAACTATGAGCTCCAGTAGAATTTGTGAAAAAATTCAATTGGACATACTTCTGTCTTTAAGGGAGGATAAGCTATTGGTTCAATATATTTTCTGCTATAGGAAGATTGAAGTTTTCTTTCTTTCAAGTCAATTTTGGTAATTTTTACTTTTCAAAAAAGTCAGCACTACAAAATTAACTGACATCTATGAAATTAAATTCAGAAGTGTTGAGGGACATTGAGAACAAAAATTTATTGCAAACTCACAAAATCAGATCCAGAAATTCAAATCCAAAATGCAGCAATTTTAAGAGAGATCAACCAATTTCTACCTCACTCCACTTCTACCTAGGACAACAATGACCCAGATCTGCCAAAAGCCTTATATAAGTAAAGAATCTTATAACTGAAGACCCTATGAAAATATCAAAGCATTGTTAACACTTTGACTTTTGACTTTCTTACACTCTGTTAACATTGTCACACATATAAAGTATTTGATCTTATTACGATAACTCCTTTCAAATAAATCACTTAGTATTACCATACTAAGCAAATTAAATTCCTCATTTTCAGCAAATTATAGACTATTTCATAAACTTCATTTCTTCCTAACATTCCTTTGTGTTCACATAAAACAATCATTAGTTCCATTTCTTATTCTTTTTCCCATTAAATTATTATTCCTACTTAAGCAAGATGTTGAGCAAATGGACTAAAGCTAAGACACTAAATGAGTTCATGCCTCACTACTAGCTAAAACTGAACATTCAGTGTTCATCTACGAGAATCAGAAATAATATTATAAATTTGTGTGTGTGTGTTTATGTGTATGTGTGTGATCTGCTTCAGCAACGCATCCTTTCTTTAAATTTGTGAAAAAAGAGAGGTAAGGTAGAGAAAATAGACTTAAGAAACTTGAATTAAAAATGTACATAGTATCATCTCTTCATACATCTAAATAACTTTCTCTCCATTTGAAATTTTATACTGAGAATTATTCTGTTACCTTGAAGAGTCATTTAGAATCTTGGAAGAAGAAAATTACTACTTGCTGTGTTTTCTAAACACCATTAGGGATTTGCAGTATAAAACTTGTACTTTCTAAAAGCCTCCTAAAATGCACTCAAGTTAACATTTTCAGACAATAGCTATCTTTAAAAGAGATGACATCTGTTTATCTTTAAGACCAAGATAAACTCAATCAGTGGTCACACTGTGCTGCCAAAGTACAACCAACATTGAACCCTACAAATGCAGGAAATTTCAAAATCAACTATCAAGCCCCCCAAATGATACTTAAATGGCCTATAAAATAATCATTTTTAAAGGCATGCGGTAAAACAGTAAATGTCTAGAAACAGTAAATGTCTAGTTAGGAAACATTTTATAGACACAGAGAGAGAGAGAAAGAACTTTAATTGGGAGGAATGAGGAAGAATAGTAAAGAAAGACTATGTGGAAGAGTCTCAAAGGCATTCACAGATGGTGTTAAACTGCATCCAATTTTTCTTAGCTGTTAAGAGGCTATATCCTCTCTCTGACATTGGAGAAGTTCCTACAACTTCCACCATCAGTGGATGAAATGATTTCTCTGAAATATCAACCCAGGCAAATAACCTAATTTAAAAAACATTATTCCTATACTTTGTTCCCATTGACATAAACACAATTAATAAAAAATATAAATATGGTACAATACCTGGGCGTGGTGGCACACGCTTGTAATCCCACTGCTTGGGAGGCTGAGACAGGAGGATCCAGTTCGCGGCCAGCCTCAGCTACTTAGTGAGCCCTCCGTAACTTAGTGAGACCCTGGTTCCAAATAAAGAATAAAAAAATAGGGCTGGGGTATAGCTCAGAGGTAGAATGCCCCTGGGTTCGATCCCCAATACCACAAGAATAAATAAATAAATAAATATGGTACAATAACAGGAAGGCTGGGACAATAGGAAACTACAATTAAAGCAGAGAGTAAAAGGCACCTTAGGTAAGGGGCTCACCATCTTCTTCCAGGCATAGGAGGAACTGTGCTGCTAAAGATTATCAATGTCCTCTCCTGGGGGCTCAAGCTGCAGGCTCTACCTAGCCAGCAGACAATGCTGAAAATTAAAGATCCCAAAATACCGCAGTGCCCTCCAATAATAAGTCCAGATCAATCAGGGATAAGGAAAGATATGGCACAGAATAGACAGTTATGCTCTCTTGATGCTGTTATTTTAAATGGAGTACTTTTAACTCACACAACTGAGTAATAATTATAATGAAATAATAATAATAATAATAATAATAATAATAATAAATATGTATATTGCTTCCCAACATGTCTGTATGGTTGCAATGAATTTTATCTCTCTAGAAGATTTTCGTTTATTATCTCTTGAAAATTAGAAACCAAATTTTAAAAAGACGTAGTACAGCAGCCAGGTGTGGTGGTATACACCTGTAATCTCAGTGCTTGGGAGGCTGAAATAGGAAGATCACAGGTTTGAGGCCACGGCAAATTAGTGAGACCCTGTTTCAAAATAAAAAGTAAAATAGGGCTAGGGGTATGGCTTGGAGGTAGAACACCCCTGGGTTCAATCCCCAGTACCCCCCCCACACACATAGTATAGAATTAACTTGTCATATATACTCCATTTTAATATGCAATGTTGATTTTTAATTTTTCATTCTTGTAGAACATAGTAAAATAAAAACTTGGAAGGATATAAAAGTATTGAAAAGATTTCTCTAGTTATATTTTTATTTCTTTAGCTCAGGATCTGATCATCTTAATGTTGAGAAATATAAGTTGAGTAGCAAATTCAAGACCAAAAAAACCTTCACACTCCGAACTCACAACATACAGACATACAACCTAACCATCCATTATCTATGTTGTCTATGAAGAACTGTACACTATGTCAGGGAGTTTGCCTGCCAAACTTCTCTTTTCAGTAATATGAAAGCTTATTGGTATTTGAAAACCTGGGTTATTACACAAACTCTTAAAAATATGTAGTATGAAATTTTCTAGTTCTTGAAGAAAAAACAATAGCAAAAGAAATGGTGCTATCAATAAGGGCTACTTGGGTTTTAAAAAAAACTGGCCAAGCCAGGCATGGTAACGCACGTCTATAATCCCAGTACTTGGGAGGCTAAGACAGGAGGATTGCAGATTCGTGGCCAGCCTCAGCTACTTGGTGAGGCCCTCCACTAGTTAGTGAGACCCTGTTTCAAAATAAAAAATAAAATAGGACTGGGGTGTAGCTCAGAGGTAGGATGTCCCTGGGTTCAATCTCCAGTACCAAAAAAAAAACTAGCAAAAATTTATGACAAATCAATGGTTACATAACTTGATAATTTTATATTTGCAAACTTACCTTGCCACCTAAACACATGAAAAAATGACTATTCAGCTAAGGATTATGTCAAATGTTTGCTTTTCTATCAATAAAACTTGTATCAGTTGTATATTAAAACACTAAGAAGCCACCGTAAGACTTACTCCAGTGTTCCAATCATAAACATGCTCACAAATATTTGAAATGTTTTTCATAAATACTTTGAAATGTTTTTCAACTTTCACTAGGATAAGTTGTGTTTTTTTTCTATCAGAGACAGATTTCAGGGACCTCGGTCAAGTTGCTAACACTCTGTACTCAAGTGCTTCACATGTAAGTAGAGGCAACAGTGGTTTCTATTGTATAGTACTGCTTTTAGTGATAGTTATAACATTATTGAAAATAAAATAATCCAGTCTGGCAGGATAGAGGCTTAATAAATATCAGCTACATGTGCTTTACTGAATTTTAACTTTTTATTGTTTTCCATTTTCCTTAAATAATATGCTAGCAAATCAATAGCAAACAGTTTAAAAAAGAACTAAGGAAAAATAATCTCTTTAGGAACAAAATGTATCTCTTTCAAATTAATTATCTAGTTTGGACTCAAGGGCAATATTGCCTGTAATTAAGTGCTATAATTATTTAACCTTAGGATATTTAAAAGCTTGACATGTGTAAGATTTTAAAAAATTATTTGAAGCCTTGAACTTTCTTGGAAAACTCCTCCTGGGGCAGGCTATTCCTACATAATACTTTCTTAGAGATGCACCTAAGTAAACCTTTTAGTTGTGCAATAAAAAGCAGTGATCAATGGAGACAGAGCTCTAAGGAGCTGAAATTTCTGCTTAATAATAACAAATGGCCTATGGCACTATCTTATGAATTGGTGGCCTTATTGACAAGGATATTAAAACAAAAGCCAACTAACATCATCAGTTAGTAAGAGAAAACCATATTTAATCTGAACAAAACATGCACAAAATCACAGAAAAAAGGACTGACCTTCCCAAGGAAGGATGTGTGAAGTTTCTATTTCCAACAAGTAACACACACATACATACACACGTTCAGAGAGAGAAAGCATATGTGCATGCTCTTATTACAAACGAGCTCTTTTTTAAAAGGCTTCTGTGGGGTCATTCCCCAGGAAAAGACCTCCTTTTCTAAGCAGGGTTTGAGCTGGCTCCCTTCCTGGTCCTGGGCAGATGCCTGTGCCTGTCCCTCTTGTAGGCTGGTGTGGGCACACTCAGACATGGATGAAGTGCAGGGGGATCAGGAGAGATCAGAGCTTCTTTAAGGTTCATTTCTTTTTTAATTTTCATATGTTCTGCCCTATTTTTTAGTTTCTTTTGCCTATCATCTATTTTCCCCAGACTTATTCAGTTACAATTCATAAGTGGATTTAATCAGTACTGAAAATACCTTCTTTCTCTATCTAGTCTATTAAATTTCTTATTACAGTGACACTACCTCAATATTAGTGGATATTGACATAGATTATGTAAATCCAACTAACTGAAACTGCATGATACAGCAGAATTGCCCTCTGAGTTCAGGTAATATCATGTGAAGACCTTCCTCCGTATGACTTATTTTACTTCCTAGTTTTAATAAAACAAATTCCTATCCACAATTCTCCTGTGTACACTGGAAATTCCACTGCTTTTTTTTTAAGCATCATTATCTCAATTAAGCTAACATTGACATTTGTGAATCTCAAACACACGTAGTGCTGCCACCCCACAGATCCACATTTTCCAGTAAGTGCTGCTTCAATCCATATGCTCATATTGCAATGTGTGTTTCACAGCACAGCTCATACTTCATTTCCTTCCAGAATTTTATTTCAGTAAAACTTCATGTAATACCTTCTTTTTCTTCTCACAATGTAACTGCACAAAACAACAAATCCAAAATATAATTTAAAGTTAGACACTAAAAGAACAATTAATGAGAACTGGTTGTTGTTTTCAAGGTCAGACGAGCCAGAAAACTCAAATTCCTGTGGTTTGCAATGACATAAAACAAATAAATATTGTGTTAAGTTTTATTAGAAAACACATCTATCACCTATTTGACAACATGGCTTTGCCAGAAGGCCAGCATTTCAAATATCCAGTTCTGCATGTGTCACACTGATTACATCATGATTATAGAACTAAACAGTTTGCACAATGAAACAGTGTGTAATAAGCTTCTGACATTCTCAAGAGATCATTGACAAAAAATTCTAAGAAAAATTCTAGGATTTGTTTTAAAAATAATTTTATAATAGTCTTAATTATAATTAATGAATGTAGAATATATTTTGATATATGCAAAGATACTTTTCAACATGAGCTTCACATACATCTCGGATGGACCACTGAAGCACTATTACTTCACTGTCTCATGTAAATTACATGCTGGATACAAAGGGGAACTGGCCATTTAAAACAAAACTAGTTTCCTTTTCCTAACACATCACATTTAAAAAAATGTTGTACATAACGGGCATTTTTTATAAAGATTTAAAAAATCTGTATCCCAAAGGAATGCAAAATAAAATCTATCTTTCAGAATATTATTACTCTTCCCTTCTAAGAAAGAACATTTAATTACTGAAATGCTATTCAAGTCAATGCAGAGGGTGTGCTTGCATCTTTTAGCACAGAAAGAAAGCTCCCTTTATATTTACTTGTTTTGTAACCACCTTCTGTCTAATTCAAATGGATTTCACTGTACAAATAGAGAAAATGGGGTTCGAAATGCTAAACTTGAAAAAATTATATGTTTTAAGTTAAATACATAAAAAGAGGAAACAGCATCATGACCAGGGACCACTGAGTAACAGCCCACAGGAGACCCCGCTTCACATGGCCCAGGCTGCATCAGAGACTCATCCCGGAAATCCCAATGTTGACCTAATCCCCAACACAAGGAGGTGGGCCTTTGCGAGGTTATGAGGTCATCAAGGCAGAACCCTCATGAATGGGATCAGTGCCCGGGGAACTTCCCTCACCCCATGTGAGGTTACAGCAAGAAGTTGACTGTCTATGAGCCAGGGAGCTGACCCTCTTCAGGTACCAAATATGCCAGTGCCATGAACTTGAACTTCCCAGCCTCCTGAACTCTAAGACATAAATTTCTGTGTTTGTTTATAAGCTACTCCATCTATAGTATTTTGTTATCACTAACTGAACAGAGTGACATTGCTGTAAGCTTTATACTTCATTCGTTAGGATTAGTTATTGCTATTTTCACAGTACATTAAAAGAAAAGCGTCAAAGGAGCTTATGGGATTTGGAGTTTCTGGTTCCTTTTCTTGCCTGCTATCTACCTTGGGCACATTAATAACCCCTCTAACCCACCCCCTCCCCCCACACACACCAGACTCAATTTCCTAATCTGTAAAAATGAGCATAGCAGGTAATTCACTAAGAGGGTGAAGATTAAAAAAGGTATGTGAAGCTTCCATTAGAGCACAAGCACATTCTAGGTTCTGGAGAGCGACCTCACCTTCCCTGTCCCTCCCAGCCCTGTTCCTGGCCCTCTGGTCACTGTCACTGTTAGAGTACCCAGGCCAAGGAATCCCGGCACATAAATTCTTCATAGTGCTCCCTTGTATCATTTTCATTCCTGACACTGGTAATTTTGTTTTCTCTCTCCTTTTCTTGATCAGTCTTGATAGTGGATTGTTGATTTTATTAATCTATCCTAAGAATGAATTTTCTTCTGTTTTATTCATTTCTCTGTTGTCTCTTATTTTATGAATGTCTGTTCTTATCTTTATTATTGTCTTTCTTAATATGGAGACACATTGCTCTTCTTTCCTTACCTTAAGATAGAATGTTTGATCACTGTTTGAAGCCTTTTTTCTTTTTACTAATATGAGCATTTGTAGTTAGGCATGTTCCTCTACGTACTGCATTAGCTGCTCCCCACAAATTTTATATTGTGTTTTTATGATAGTTCAACTCATAATATTTTATAACTACCCTTCTGATTTCTTCTTGGATCTAGCATTGTTTAGAAGTTTGCTTGTTTGTTTGTTTATTGCGGTATGGAGTTTGAACCCAGGGGCATTCTACCTCTTAGCTACATCCTACAACCCCAGCCCTATTTTATTTTTTATTTAGAAACACGGTCTCACTAAATTGTGGAGGGCCTCACTAAGTTGCTGAGGCTAGCTGCAAGCCTGCAATCTTCCTGTCTCAGCCTCCTATGTACTGGGATTACAGATGTGTGCCGCCATGCCCAGCTAGAAGTGTATTTTTTGTTTCCAAATATTTTAATATTTCCTAGGTAGCTTACTTTTATTGGCATTTCATTTAATTTCATTGTGGTAGGGCAACATATGATGCAATATTTCAAACATTTAAATTTTATTTAAACAAGTTCATGGCATAACACATAATCAAACATTCTGTTCAATGTATGTTCTGCTTTTTTTGTTGTTGTTGTTGTAGAACTGAATTACATCTGCTACCATTTCCTTTCAGCATAAAAATTTTCCTCTAGTATTTCTTGTAGTGTGGATCTAATAGCAGTGAATTCCCTCTCTCTCTCTCTCTCGTTCTCCCCTTTCTCTCTTTCTCTTGTTGCTGTTGTTATGTGAAAATTTCTTACTCTTCTTATATATTTTAGTTCTGGGTTTTTAGTTTTTTCTTCCTATCTATAGCTTTCTGACCGCCATTGTTTCTGAAGAGAAGTAAGCCATGATTTGTAGCATTGTTCTCTGTTTGTAATATTCATTTCATAGTCTAGCTGTTGTCTGTGTCTCGATTCTATTTATGCCTTTGGATTTCCTACCTCTACTCTCCTATCACAACAATTACAACATGACCTTGGCCAACGATATGAGTATAGTGTACTTGGGAACTTCTCTCTCAGTATTTACTTAAATTTAAAAGAGATAAAAGCCAGGGTGGAATCATTAAAAAGAAAAAGCTAATCCTACATTGAATTTCTGTTAAATGAATGCTGAGCTAATGGTTAAAATTATAGGGAAAATGTGATCCCACTAAATATAATATTTATCTGTAAAACTAAAAGTGAACTAATTTTTAAAGGTTAACTCTCATAGCATCAGCTACATTTATAAGATCAAGTGTTATTCAAAATATGGTTTATGAAAAAGATAAAAATAACACTATACCATAAGAAACTTTAGTCATCCAAGGTATTTTTGTTTCATCTGAATCAATTTTTACATTTTTATCTGCTCTGTAAGATATCTTGAAACTATGCTCAGAAGTATTTGTTTCTAGCCACATATTCAATTTTTTAAAACCATAATTATGGGCTAGGTGGTATAGCTCAGTGGTAGAGCACTTGCCTACCATGTACAAGGCACTGGATTTAATCCCTTGCACTTGGGGAAAAAAAACCACAATTATGTTTATTCAAGGACTAAGAACAGCTTTATATTTGCTCACTAAAATTTTAAAATATAAGATCTATTTATATGCACAGAGATAGGCTCTGACTACTAAAACAGAAGGAAACGTAACCACTAATACTCCTTCTACCTCTGCACCCCTCCCATTAGCTTCCCAACACCATGTGTTACTTCCACCACTCCATATATAAACAAAGACTAGGCAATGAAAATCAGACCCTTGAGCCCCAGGATAATTTGGGAAGAGACTAGGCAGTTTCACAAGTATTTAAAGAAAAAAAATTAAATAAATTTTAATATAATAAAAGTTCACTTAGAAACCTTAAGGTAAACTACAATCTGTATAGCAACACTTTGGGGGAAGCCTGCCTTAGGCAATCACAGAGCTGCCCAGTGTTCCATGAAGTGAAGATCGCTGGGGGAGGGGCACCTATGAAGTGTGCAGACACCCAGTATTTCTCTTTCCTGGGGAAGTAGTGTTTTTGTTTACCTTGTTTTAATATATAATTAAAGTATATTTAATGGTCTTAAACCACTATTTTCCATGAGATCCTGATCTTGACAACTGGATTTTTCTCATCAAGGCATTTTTTTAAAACATAAACCACAAGGTCAATGTTATTAAATGATCTTTTATAGAATAATTTCAGGCCCTTAATAATATGATTTAATGAAATTAAAATAAATTTTACTGAAAGAATGAACACAATGAAATGGCTAACAATCTTTCCCAGTTCCTTAATTTGCCATTAGAGAACAATGTGATTTGCCCTTTTAGGAATTATTTCAAAAAGCCAAACTTGTAAAACCTGGAAGTTGATACTAATAGAAAGGGTCATTTTTTTCATTCACTGATTAGTATAGAAGCTAAAAAATAAAAAGCATACTAAGTCATATGATCATATTTTTATCTTCATTTTGTGCATAATACTAACCACTAAACACCCAACTTGGGAGAGAAATATATTTTATTTTAAATACATTTAGAAAGTTTTGATGTTCTGAAACTATTATGGATTACTTAATTTCTAACACAACAAACAGCAAATCATTCAATGATTCTGAAGTAGTTTGTCACTAACTGAAAATAAACTTTACACATGTGAACAAGAAGCAGCAGCCGTCAGCAACAATAATAGATGTCAAATTTTTTGACACAATATTTAAAAGAAATAATCGTGGAACAAAGGAATAACATTTGTGTCCTTAAATTTTTTCAGTTGTTAGATATAAAGAAACCTAAAGTTGATTTAAAGAAATCACTATATAGTCCTGAGTCCATCGTCAAAAATTCTTTATTTAAAATTTCACTGGGTGACATGTTTCTCTATAGCAGCATAAGTAGGTAACTATACATCCTGGTTTACATTTAATAACCCCCATTTTTGTATGTGTGTGGTACTGGGGATTGAACCAGTACCACACACATACAAAAATGATTCACTAAATTGCTGAGGATGACCTTAAACCTGTGATCCTCCTGTTTCAGCCTCCCAATGTTGGGATTACAAGTGTGTGCCACCACACCCAGCTGAATAACCCCAGTTTGGAAGATAAAATAAGTGGTCAGCGTTATTCCGCTACCAGTTCAGATCTTCTCTATGACAAACTTCCTATTCAGGCAAATAAATAAGAATTCAGGGCTTGATGGAAATTGGAACAGCATTTTTAACAGTTTGGCCAATAGAAGTGGGTCCAATTTCCATACTCAATACCAGTTCATCTCTCCTTAGGCTGATGTGGAAGCTGAAACTCTTGTGGTCACTTACTGCATATCTCTGAACATTTCTTCTTTAGATAAACGTACCTTAATATAGATGTTAGCTCTACTTGACATACAGATGACAAAAGACTCATGAGAACCAATGCAAATACAATAAACATACTTAAAATGCTCAACTTGCATATATCATGAAAAGATAAATATAGATGATCATGTGCCACTCCTATGAACACTAAAAAATAAACTTTTAGTACTGAAAATTTTCATTAATAATAAAAAACTATAGCCAGGCATAGTGACACATGCCTGTAATTCCAGTACTTGGGAGGCAAAGACAGGAGGATTGCAGGTTCAAGGCCAGCCTCAGCAACTTAGCAAGACTCTCAGCAACCTAGCAAGACCCTATTTCAAAACAAAAAAAAGGGCTGGGAGTATAGTTCCAAGGTAAAATGCCCCCTGGGTTCCATCCCCAGTACCAAAAAAATAATAACAACTTTAGATTTTATCTATGAAATGCCTATTGATTTTAAAATGCTACAGATGGCAGACAGACTGCTGGTTTTCAGCGTTGTATACAAGACCTTAAACAAGCCAGCATTCACCTGGTAAGCCCACTTATCCTTCCCCCTAACTCAAGGGGAGCATCCAGGTGCACACCATGAAATTCTATCTTCCCAAAAAACATTATTGTAAGGCTAAGAGTTTGTCCCTGAGGAAAAACAAATTCATTGGCTGATAGCAGTGAGCCAAACCTTGGTTTTAAAAGAAGCTTTTTAATTGAGGTAACACAATGATGTTAGAAATATTGCTTCTTTCAATAATTAAATGCTTCTTCATCATTGAACAAATAATATTTTGCCCCAATTTTGAGGAATAAAACAAATAGTAAGAAAAGTCATACAAAACGAACTTAAAAGCACTTGGCAAATTTCTTCACATAGCATTCTGAATTTTATTTATTTATTTTTTTATGGTACTGGGGATTGAACCCAGGAGCATTCTACCACCGAGCTATGCCCCCAGCCCTATTTTTATTCTTTATTTTGAAACAGAGTCTCACTAATTTGCAGAGGGCCTCACTAAGTAGCTGAGGCTGGCTGTGAACTTGCAATCCTTCCGTCTCAGCCTCTCAAGTACTGGGATTACAAGTGTGCGCCACCACGCCCGGCTCTGAACATTTTAAAATGAGACCACCATGCCCCCTTTTTATGAGGGTTATCTGTTCTGGCAGAAAAAGTTAAAATTTGGTTTAGTCTAAAGAGAAATTATTTTAAAATGCTTTATGGATGTCTACCAGTTTCCCTTACTTCAGATTTGTTTTTTCTAAATTATGTGTCATACTGACACCCCTAGTTTTAATTTTATCAAATTATCTTCTAACGGCATCAGTAAACCTACTGTTAGCTATAACATCTTTGGAGAAAATTAAGAGCATAGGCAAAGGTTTCATATATCATACCTACTCAATTATACTATTTAAAAATCCATTAGTAAAAAAGTTAATTCATCTTTGAGACGCAGAGACCGGAGGATCCGGGTTCGCTGCCAGCCTCAGCTCAATCTCTCTCTCTCTCTCTCTCTCTCCCTGTCTCTCTCTTTCTCTCTCTACCTAGTGATGCCCTCCGCAACTTCGTGAGACCCGGTTTCAAAATAAAGTATAAAAAATAGGGCCGAGGGTGTAGCGTGGAGGTAGAACGCCCCTGGGTTCAATCCCTGGTATCACAAAAAAAAAAAAAGTTAATTCATTCAGTCTTTAGGGTGAAAAAAGCAATGTGGGGAGAATCAATGTCCCTTAACACA